>JAABOM020000092.1:8209930-8223540 GCA_011800125.2 Solanum clarkiae
TATATATATATATATATATATATATATATATATATATATATATATATATAAAGATAAGCACCTAGTGAACAAAACATCTCATGGATGCTTTGGTTCACGTTGCGCTCCTAAGGCTCAAAGCTAGCTGTCAGATGAGGGATTGAATCTCATTGGTATTACCATCTTTTTTACCTTAAAATACACCTGTCAGATGAGCACCCACAGTCTTTAATTCCTGGATCCGCTACAGCAAATAAGAAAAGACAGTTGAAACACCACTAGCAATCTGATTAAAATTATAGTGGCTGGACAGACTTAACCTCTGCATAACGCATCAAAATCGCTGGAGGCAGTGACTCCAAGAGACCATGCTTGTTTTCTGGAAAAATGCTTCCACCCAACCCCTTCCAGTGGTTTGTGACTAAAAAAGTAGGCTGCCCCCCACCACCACCATATACATAATTTACCATTTTATGTGCAGTGTTTCAATAGTGGAGGCGTGAAACTGAAATATTTTGTCCAATCCATCCTATAACACATACAGGTTACTGAACTCTTCAGTATGGAGAACTTAGAAATACATCATACAAACTATATAATCAAATATCAAAAAGAGGTTTTTAAGAATTGTCTTCCGACGTACAGGAGAACTGAACACAAATCATTCATAGAGGGGCAGGCAGATGCAGAAGGTAGCGAGGTGTTCGCCTAAATCTTATTAGCAAAAAATTACATTGTGTATAAGATGTTCTTTTATTTTTTTTGATATACGTATACTGATTTTGAACTTACTAAGCATAGTATTAGAGGTTGAGTTCAAACTCCACCTTAAAATCTCAAGCATCCGCCGCTGGCACACTTATCATCTTAACTATTGAGGTGTTAATCTTATATTTCTTCCTTATAATAAAAACAATATAGGGGTGCTGCCTTGGTTATTTCAAGTATTAAATAAATAACTTAGCCAAAAAGAATGTCTTGCGTAAGTTGTAACCCTCTATAATATTATTCATAAACATAGAGCACCAATAATTTCTATTTCCATTAATCACGACCCACAGAATCTAGATAATCGAGGTTTTCGATGTGTCTGTTTACTTTGGCGAATTTTGTTGTCAAAGGGGCGTGTGTACAAGAGTTTACTGGACAAATGTTTATTTAATTAGCTTGAAATGAGATTCAAGGAGACATTTTTAATTCTCTTCAACGCTATGACCAAGAATGTTCAATGCAAAATAATCAATTTACTATATGGAAAGCTATAAACCCAATGTGGTCAGAAAATTACTTTCCTACTCCCTAGATATTTATAAATTACTATTTCTCAATCTCCAACTTTTTGTGAAAAGAGACATAAAGATAGGTGCTTCTTCCAAAGTCTCTTGTGGATTCCTCTTTTACCTTGGACTAAATATTGATTTTAAAGAATGAAAAGTCAATAATAGTGCTGTGACAATGTAATTTTCCTGGCACAGCCAATGGAAACTCGATTGTAATTATATTTAAGTTCCAGAGCAACAAAAATACTTCACATGAAATTATGAAAGTAAACAACATACCTGGTGGCCAGTATAGTCCCACAAGTGGGAAACTATGCAGTAAATGAAATGTTAAGCCTATGACCAAAGCAAACATTAAAGATTTGTCTTCAGCCTGAAAAACTTCAATTTAGGATACATTATTCCTAGAAAAGAATACAGAGGGTTCCCCAACAGTGAGAATAATGTTCAAGTGTAGCTATAACAATCAGTTTTTCAATTAAAGCAGATTAAAAAAGAATACAAATGATCCCACAATCCTCTAATCAAACCCCAACAACCTAAAGGACTACACCAAATCGTATGACAGCTTATTATCTTTCCTTCTGAACTAAGTATATTTTGTAACCCTCAGACTCAACCGAACACTCAGAAAATGACATTCAGCTCAGGGAAGGTTCAATTGTTCGTTGAAACGTATCTGCCATTGAAGCGCCAACCAGCCCTGCCACAGGGAACAACCATATCCTGCAGGTGCAGGACAGATGTGCTCCCTATGGAAAGAATACAAGAATTTTGTTTTCTCACAGTTCAATGAATGAAATCTGGAACGCATTGCCTCCAATAACCTGTTAACATACAGTCCTCATAGATGTGGATTTCAAACTGAAGCTGAGAAGTACGGCAAGGATCAGGGTTTTAGGAGGAGAACATGACAACGAGAAATGCCTCCACTGCAATTGTAGTTAGTATCAGTACATTCCCTTAAATACAGGGTTTGTGCGACATATGCTAGCTCCATATTCCTCATATTCAGCCTTTGTATGGCAAGCCTGATATATGGGAAGCAACTAAAAGGTCAGACTTCACATACCAGCCATTTACAAAGAGCAACTTCAGTTGCAGGGGTATAAACCTCAAGTAACAGAAATCAAATGATTAACTTACTGCAAAAAATTCAGGAGTAGAAGCAAGTACAGATCCTCCAAACCAAACTGCATATCTCTGAATAGGATGGCTGACCACATTCACTTCAACTGGCTGTGCCTGGGCGAATATTTTTTCAGCAGGCGAGCATCTTTAAGTACCAGGACAAAAGATTCATTCATCAGCTAATTCAGATATAAACTAAAACACAGATGCTTACTTTTACATTTCCACCTAACCGAGCATCTGATGCAAGAACACGAGCATCCACAATCTTCTTGATGTCTCGTTGCAATCTTCTGTGGAAGTCTTTGAACATGGTGGATCCTCCGGATAGAACAATATTCTAGTATTTTACAAGGGCATAATATCACATACACATTCAAAGGAAAATCTCAAAGAGCGTGATATCAAGATCATGACTTTTAGCTCAACCATATAAGGCAGACTTTTCTACTGGTCACACAATGCTGGATCACTTGATTAACGGAAATTGTATATAGTTGATCAACGAAACAATTACCTTATATAAAGCTCTTCTCGTGTCTATAGGTGCAGACTGAATACATTTGTCTATCACATCAGGTAAAGGAGTTGTAAAATCACTGTTATATATTTCGGGATTGAAGAAAACCTGCAAAAACCAGCTTTTAAATCAGAAAGGTGTTCAGCCAAACTAGCGATAATGCATCACCTCTACAATCTTTGTATTCTTATTTAGCAATGACTATGTTGATTATGTGGTCCGGTCTTCCCCGGACACACCGGGAGCTTAGTGCACTGGGCTGCCCTTTTATGTTTTGATTATTAGAGATTTTAGATTTCACTCTGCCATGCAGTAAATCAGTAGTATTTGAGGGGTGCATCTCTAAGTGTGTGGGGCAATGTCTACAATTACATAATTTGTTAGCGTAAAACAAGCTACAAGAAGACATTGGAGCTTGAAATTATCAGAGACTTGAAGCACAGCGCAGACCTCGGGACCAAGAAATCGTTCATAGCCAACATCACATGAATAAGGTGCTCCTGTCTTTGGTTTTGTACCTCTCCAATGTTTTATGTACTTCCCCGGATCTTTGTCATGCTTATTGAACTCCTGAAATCATTCGCAGCAACAAAATAAATCACAAGTGATCCTCAGATGTTAATTTCTTTCTCAGATGTAAGAATAGGATGATAAGTGGCTTAAATCTTCACATAATTGCTCTCATTCTCAGAAATGATAACAGATTCTTCAACTGAAAAGCTGGATGGAAGAACAACATGCAGAGGAAGGATTATCACAAGGAACGTCTAATATTTATGTTTCTTCTTATTCAAGGTTCTTTTATCCTCTCCACTAGCTCTATGCTAGACAATGCTACAATCGAATCATACCTTGACAATGTCTGAACAAGTGTAACAATACATTTCCTTCACTTTCCGGGCTACTTCAAAGGAATCCTCAGGTGGGACGTGCTCCCCCCGTTCCTACATTGAATCAAATAGATTAGACTCATCATCTTACTTGCTAACACGCACCTTTTACAAATTTCAAAGTTCAAACTGAAACCTCAAAACATGTCTCTGTCCTGGAACCTGATAAAGTCAATTGTGCGAGCTTTAAAATGATTTCCCTCGAGTAAAGCACATGGGAAACACTCGCAAACCCAATTTTGGAATCAAAACTCTAAAGAAATAAAAACAGATTCATTGCATAAATCAAACAATGTAGGTACTGCCATTAGTGAAGATATTTTGTAGATTTAGCAATAGAGAATCAATTTGAACTGCTGACAGAGGATACATTTTCTACAAATTTTCCAAGATGATGCTTGCTACAGCAACCAACAAGGCACTCTCCTAAACATAAATTTAGCACTTGAAAAAAAGAACAATGCTGTAAGACCCTCAGTTATATTTTTCAGGCAAAGAATACCCTGATCTATTACCAAGAATCCGTATACAAAGAGAAAATAAACAGAGAACAGCTATCCTGTCCTCATGTAATGAACATCTTTTTCTGATGAAATAAGTGAGATATCATCATGTAGTGAACAAAATATTGAACCTAGGTATTACCATTCTCACCTTAAACACTACTATTAGAGGAGCTTGCACACTATGGAATATATTTCCCCCTTCTACGGTTAAAGAACATAGTCAAATCTAGAGGTTGCAATTACTATATCATTTCTATATCTTCTTTTTTTAATTAAATAATCTTGTTTTTTTCAATATCTTGGATCCTCTTTGAACTCCACTCAATTTTTATTATTACAAGGAAACGCCAAATATCAGGATATCGGAATTCTATTTCATTCATCCTTAAGTTCTATTTGTCTACTAGATGGGAAACAAACTAGGAGACGAGTTCAATGAAGGAAACAACACATATTTTCTTTCAACCAATTCTGAGAGATGTTGTACAGACCCTCATGAGTTGTTGAATGAAGAGTGTAACATCTCTTCCAGCAATGGGGATTGACTTAATGCTGCTCCCTATAACATAACCTTCAGCAACAGGTACAACATGAGTAGCACCATCTCCAATATCCACTACAACTCCAGTCATTTCACACTAAAAAAGGAACAAGAAATACCTGATTAATATATAATGAAATTAATGCAGATCTAATAGAAGGCCAGTCAGGAAGTAGACGAAAAATAAATATACATGTATTAAAGAAGCAAGTAATGGATGTACCAACAACAGAATGTGACCAAAAAATTAGCAGTTTATCTTCATAGCTCAAGAAAAAGGGAAAAGAAGAATATCTAGGGTCTAATTGAAGATGTAATACGAGCTTGCTAGGAACTGCCTTTATTTAGGTTCCCAGAATGTTATAAAAGTTATAATGCTAATATTGATGGTGGCCCTTAATAATTGGATGATGAGTACTGTAAAACTTGTTTCTGGTTATGATAGTATGGGAATTCTTTCCACGTCCTAAAATATGAGCATTTTGGCTAAAAATCACAATAAGATCTCATTGAAAAAGTAATGATTTCGACCTCACAGCCAGATACCTCAGCCAGATTCTTTAATTATAAAGATTGGGGTGTAAATGCTTCTCTGAAAACCAACAGAACCAAACCAGACCAAACTGATTATTTGTTTAAAACTATAGGTCTCAAAATAAATTTATAACCGTACCAAATAATTGGAGTAGGCATTTAATTTCGTATATTAAATTTAAAAATAATAAAATATTATCACTTCTTGCCTTGGCCATGGGGATGGATTCATATGGAAATTGCTACAAGTAACACTCAAACATACTCTATTATTATTAAAACTAAAGTGATTCTGACAATCTCACTATTTTTGTTGTCAAGACTTCTCTTTTTCCCAAGAAATTTCGTTAGAGCTGCTTTCACCCTTGTATTTTTCAAACCTATTTTTAAAACACTCTTCTTGAGCTGATGGTCTATTGAAAACAACCTCTTTACCTCACAAAGGTACAGTTAAGGTCTGCGTATAATATATCCTCCTCAAATCACAGTAATGGGTACGTATGTCAATGTTGATGTTGATTCTGACAATCTTTAGAAGCAAGCCACCAAGGTATGCTTTCCCCTCCTCTCCTTTTTTTTTTTTTTTTTTTTTGGTGTGTGTGTGTGTGTGAATTTGAATCAAATATCAAGTTTATTTCTTTTCCAAAAAGGCTAAGTAAAATAGTACATGTTATTTTCCGGATTTTATGTCTTTTGAACTACAGATTCTGAATTAGAAACTGTATAATTGTATTAAGGTGGAGCAATATTATGCTTAGATAAATAGTGTATAGGGAGTGCACATCCTGCATTATTGCAATCTTTGTCTGGTAAATCAAAAGCTTACAAGGGCATGTATATGTACAAGTTCTTGTAGCAAATATTGTACTCAACACTAAAGTTTATTGTTTTACATAACTGAGACAACCTAATAACACTATGACTCTCACTTGATGTTTTGCTTTTGATATGGTAACTTTTATTTGACATATTAAAAATAAACCAAATAGTATCGATATCAAAGAGATTGAGACAATGGGATGTTTTCGAAAAGTCTAATTTCCGTAATACACCATAGAGTAATTGAAAAATTGATATGGTAAAAATCTTTTAAATGGACGGGATGAACCGAACCAACAGCACGCTAATAAAAGATAGTTGAACTCTTTTACCACCTAAACCTTTTCCTTGAACTTGATTGACCAGGGTTTATATTTTGGCATTAGTCATCTTACCAGAAATATATCCTGAATTTTCCCCCTTCTATCTTTTGCTTCTCCCCCTCTCCGTTTCGCAACCCATAAACTACAGTTTTCATCTTTTTTTCAGCTTACTTTCCTTTAGTTCTTTTTCTTCTGTTTCTCAAGTTTCCACAAGGCTCGATCGGTCACTTCCTGCCTACAAGTATTGCCCAGTAATACTTATGTCAGAAAGACAATTTATTAATTAAACAGCACCAAGATTATGCTGACCAGAAGCTCTTAACTCTCCCTTTGTTTTCTTCTTCTTTTTTTCTAGCTCTTTTGTTATCCCTTCTTCTTGTCTTGATTCTCTGGTTTTTAATTGTTTTCATAAAGTGCATCGTATCCATATAAATAGCATATACAACTTGCTTTCAAAGTTCTTGCCCAATCTCTCAAAGGAACATTTATTGCAGGCATAACTCCTAATCCAAAAGCGATTGATCTAAATTCCATGAAAACAAGTTAAATGGGTAGAATGCCAGATAAAAGAAGAAAATAACATGGTGTATCCTAAGGCTATTATCTTTAATATAATTAAGTTTCACCTGCATTTTAGAGCATTGGCACAACCCTCACGGACGAGTGGACCTTAGCATGTTTGATGAGCTCTATCTTACCCACTCTAACTGAGATGAACAAAATGCAAACACTCACAACTGAAAGTAAGAGATAATCATCCATCTTGGCTGCTAAACTTCATCCAAAAACAAGGGTAGAGATATTTTGTAAAAGTCGACTTAAGTCAAATTCTATAACACTCCGTATGATTGCTTCAATGTAACTACAGGTTTGTTTACAAATCATGCAGTACAAGGATGGAAAGAACTTCTATTGTTCCAACATAGCCCAAACACCACCTCAATCATGCCTAACATGGGCCTTATTAGGAACAATAGACTAAGCCAAGACCTTTCCTCCCTTAGACTACATTACATTGACCTTAGAGATATCGGAACAATCATTTTCTCACCATGTCTCGCATGCTCAAGTAGTCCTCATGATCAACCCATATATTCAAAAATTTAAAATATTTTGTATGATCCCTAATATTAGAACCGCAGTTAATAAGAGGCAAGGCATGATCAGAGCATGTTCTAGCAAGATGAGTAACAGTAGTACCTCCAAAGATGTCAAACCATTCTGCATCATAGGCTAATCTGTCCAACTGTTTCCAAATGGTATTTGGAGGGTCTCTATTGTCACTCCAAGTAAATGGAGCACCAAGATAACCTCCATCTTGAAGATGACAGTCAGTAAGGCGAGATAAAATCAAAAACTTCCTCTGCTCTACTAGGTCTTCCATCAATTTTTTCACTAGAGTTAACGGCCACATTAAAGTCACCTACTATCCCCCAAGGGCGATTAATGGCGCCGGAAGAAGCTCTGATTTCATCCCGCAGCTTAGTCTTGAGAGCTTCATCACATTTGGTATAGACTACTGAGCTATAAAAATCCAGAGGGCCCTGGACTTTTTGAGTAATATGTAGAAGAACCTGTTGTTCCTTGTCATCAATTATGTCAATCATAAAACCAGAGAACCAAAAGATCCATACTTTGTTGGAACTATTATAAAAACAGTATTGAAAGCCTAGCTTTCTTTTATTTGAAAGCCTAGCTTTCTTTTATATCTCTCAATCTTGCCTGCTCTTACCAAAGGTTCCAGGAGGAAGATAAAAGGCAGGCTGCATTGTAGTTTGATGGATTTGAGTCTGTCAGCCGCACCCTGGGAGGCAATGCCTCTTATATTCCACGAAAGTGTACTGATCATTGAAAATATTTAAGAGAAAAATCCCGATGACCTTCTTTGTCATAGTTCCTTCGTAGTATGAACAATTGTCCTCTTCTCCAGTCTGTCCAGTAAGGCCTCTTGGAGAAAGGTTGTTGAGAAGGATCACATTATGTTGAATATTAGTGGATTTGGCAGTTTTGCAAGCCAGTCGTTCTCCAACTCCAGTAGATTGTTCATCATTTGATCTGAAGCGATCTTTTTCCTATGGTACAGTTGCCATAGGCATGGCTTGGTCATGATCAACATTACTTCAAGATGATCCATTGTCCTTGTGATTCATATTAACTGGCAAACCACTTCCACCAAGATCCTGGACATCCGGTGGATCAGGTTCATCAATAAATTGATATTCCTGAACTCTTTCTTTGTCTCTCCAGCTTGCATATTTCTCTGCTAATTTAGAATCGAGCCCAAAGTGAGCAGGATGTTCTGACTTTTTACCCTCCTTAGTAATGTGTTCATTTCCAATAATCAAATCATCAGGTATAACAATTTTGGCAGTAATTTTCTCCCTTCTCTGTTAACTTTTGTGATCTCCTCCGTATTGACTTTCACTAGATCAGTGTTCATCATTTGCCATTGATCCTCAACCTGGGGAAATTCAACTTCTTTTTCCTGTTTGCCTTTCTTTGAGTTTCTTCCGATGGGAGTAATTTTTTGCTTTTGTTTTTTCTCTTTGGTTTCCTTTTCTTTGTCAATTCTTGTGTGGTTAGTAATCATCTGGGTGTTGAGTTGCTGCATATGCTGAGAGCTTTCTGGAATGACAACCTCCATAATTTCCACCTCTTCAGTAGTGTTGGAAGTTACTACCACCGCATTTTTGTGTACCTGTATGAATATTGATATTTCCATCCATCACTCCACCAACACCATTACGTTTTTCATTCTTTGTATTATTGAGTTTAGGCTTGGCTACATTTCCTTTCTTTCTTGTAACCGTCTTCCACCCATCAGCACTTGTGACAGTTTGGTGGATCTGATTCAAGTTGTGTATCCGTTGACTTAGTAAGACTAGCCTTAGCTTGTGGCTTCTGCCCATTGTTCTGCCCCTTTTCATTTGTTGGAAGTGTATCCCTTCTGAAGTTCTTTGCCAACTCTATCTTGCAATTGGATAAGGGATCTGACCTCGTAGATTCGCTGTCCCTCCCTCCTCTTTGCCCCTCACTTAACTCAGGATGAAGGATTCAACATCATTGTGGCCGAAGGATTCAACATCATTGTGGCCTTGCATTTCACAATGCCTACAGAAGACTGGCAGATTGTCATATTCTACCTTTTGTAAAAAGACATCCATGTTGCCATCCTTGTCTCCTATCTCAACTGTAATTTCTCTTAAAATTGGTTTTGCAAGGACAACTTTGATTCTTAGCTTGGCTCTAGTGGGCCTTGTTTTGGAAATAGTAGCCTTATCCAGCACTATTGGGATTCCAATTGGTTCAACAATACAACAAATTGCATCCCACTCATAGTAGAGCCATGGTAGATTTGAAAGAGTAACCCAAATGAGGGCAGTGGTGACAATGGATTCAGGTTTGAATTTCTTGCTCCATTTTTCAATTTTCATAATAATGTCACCTCCTAGCGGAATATAGCTTCTTGAAGCAACATCAAAGGTGGCCTTCAACATTATCGAAGTCTATGAAAACATGCCTCATATCATACACTCCAATGGTGCTAACACCTTTCCCCGGGATAATTTTAGCAAAGTCTTTCTAATAATATCAATAGAGGGGCGAATTTGAGAGAACTTACCAACCAATGTCCATTTACATGTTTGAGCAAGAATTTCATTCTCCTTCGCAGTGAAAATAACCACTGGTTTTCCATTCACCAGCTCACAAGATCTGGGTGAAAGGCGAACTCTATTCTTGGCTCTAGTGGTCTCTTTGTTTCTCAATGCTCCAGCATATGAATTTTGAGGCTCCTCTTCAGGAGATATTTGGGCATTCAAACCCATCTTCACCGCCAATAAACTTTGTTGCTGGAAGCTATTGAACTTGGCAGGGAGGGGGTTTGGATTAGAAAGGGGATTTGACAGAGAAGGTAAGCACATGAAGGAAGTTGGGGGAATTCACTTTGATGGGATAAATCTAAAACTGATGTGGAGTTTTGTTGATGAAATAATGGTGGTGGATCTGGTGGGGCAATTAAGTCCACCGAACGATGCATCCGACCAAGGTCCGAATGGTGATCGGAGAGGAAAAATTGAGATAGCAGAGAGTGTGTGGTCTCTCCCTCCTTGCCGGTGTGACAGTATGAGTAGACAATGTTCTTCTCTTTCTGGATTCATATTTGGTGCTATTGAATCTGTAGTTAAGGGATCGCCAGTTCTTTGAAAAAGAATTCCGCTTAGGAATCTTAATTATTCCTTATTGTTGTCAAGCTGCAGTAATATAGATGCGAATCTAGGAATTCAAGAACATGGGTGCACCATTACTTTATTTTTTTAAAAAAAGGGAAAAAATATGATGTTGTCGGTTGGAATTGAACCCAAAACCTTCATGCTAATAAAGAGCCCAAAAACCAGTGAGCCAACTTATCATTTTGATCATGGATTCCTTTAGCTAGTATTTAATATATTCTTTAAGAATTATAAAGGTAATATACCGAATTTAGTCAGATGACCACGGGTTCCCATGACCCAAAAAATAGGGGTAAATTCGCCCCTGCTGCAGTTCACAAATGTACCCTATACAGTTGAAAGTGTAGCTCATCCTCATCCATCCTAGGTACTTTAGTAAGAGTATGAAGGATCTAGTGGTTGTAATTATCTGCCCACTCAAGGCGTTGCAAGCAAATGGCTGAGGCCAACTGGAGGTTCCTCCTCTAATAGAGGAAGGGAAGAGAAAAAGCAAATATGGGCAAAATAATATCCTAGCCCAAATAGGAAATCAGAAGCTAATAGCCTCAAACATTGCAGAAGCACCTACAAGCACATGGGGAATTAATGTTGAACATCTGATGTACAGAGGATTTTTGGATTTTATACAATCAAGAGAAACTCATGATAATACCCCACCATCATATTCTTCAGCCATCATGAAAGAAGGGAATGAAAATATTGAGGTTTATGATAAAATGAAAAAGATGAAGTAATACTTCTCCTTGAACTAATAGATTTACAATAAAAAGATGATCCATGATAGATCATGTACAGATATTTTGATACAGCATCTTATATTATTCCGACTTACAAATACAGAATGCTTTATGAGATAATACTCTCATCAATCGAGTCTGTTGGATTCCAGCATTTCTACCCGACTACTACCAAAAAAGTTGATAACTTTTCAAACTTTATCCAAAGAAAATATTTACCCCAGAGGAACAGGGATTAAGCACTATGAAAGAAAGGGAATACAACCATCCGATAGAAGATTGCATTTACGTTCAATTACAGGGACTATATTAAAGGCTTTAATAAAGTCTTATTATATGAGAATGCCAATAAAAAGCATTCATGATTTATAAAAATATGCTCTCATGTTTTTAATCAGCATATACCAAATTGGTTTTGACAATGGTATACTTTATATGGTCCATCTCTAAATATTCTCCCAAGAGAGTACAAAAAATTATATGCCGAAACGGTTGACGTATCATCCAAACTAATAAAATTACAAAAAGATGATATATATCTTAAGAGGATGTCCTTAATGTATTTTTTTTATAGAATTTTCTGTTCCGTGGATTACGAAGTAGACAATAGAAGTTCAGACAAATGAAGAAGGATCCCCTACTTAAAGAGAAAATTTCATTCAAAATTTTAGAGTAAATTGCTCGAAAGAGATGCTGAGAGAAAGGTCCATAGCTGGGAGATTATGGACTCCATTAGTGTCTCTATTGAGGTCGTAAAGCCCAAGTAGAAGTATATACGGCGGCGAGGATATAAGTCCATTTAAACATATAAGACGAAAATTGCTGATAAAAAAAGGGCTATCTCTAATCTGGGATTCTTGCATCATATATGGAAGAAGTTAAGAAAGACAATTCAAAAAATAGGTATAGAATTCTCAGATAATATATCAATGGCAACATCCACAAAGGAAAAAGACACTTGTTTAGCAGATGAAGCTCAAAGAGTTAGTAGCACAGAAGAGATGGACATTGAAACATTTCCACAACAGTTTAAAAACCAGATAGAAGAATCTTCTGGTTTGGACAAGTTAAAGGAATCAAATGAGGAGAAAAGTGAAGAAATGACAGGACACTAACTTCTATAAAAGTTAGGATTATTGTGTATACTTTTATAGAGTAATGGACCTCAATGGGAGTCCAATAATGTAATATGACATAAATCCTTATGTAATGAATTTTAGATTTTTCTTCAAATCCTTTCAATATAAAGATCTCTTTCTTAGAGGAAAGGCGGGCTTTAGCCAACCTCTCTTGTACTACTGCTTTGGTATTCTCACTATTATCTACCTAAAATTGTTGGACCTTATAATTAAGGTATTCCTCCTCTTTTTCTATTATTTAAAATGTGTTAAGTTTTTAATTGGCTAAATGATAAGCTAAATACCTAGTGTTGGACTAACATCAATCTAAACTATTAAGACTTAAGACATGGTGAAAAAAGGACTGCATCGATGTCTCTAAAATCAATGTAATGCATTCCAAGGGAGGAAAGATCTTAGTTAGTCCGATGTTCTTAGTAAGGCCCATGTTAACCATGATTGAGGCGGTGTTTGAGCTATGTTGGGATTGTAAAGGTTCTTTCCGTTCTTGTACTACATGATTTGTAAACGAACCTGTAGTTACATCGAAGCGATGCTACCTCTGTTAAACTCCACAATTGTATTAAGGTTGAGAAATATTTTGTTTAGGTAAAGAGGGTATTAGGAGTGCACATCTTGCATTCTTGCAATCATTGTCATGTAAATTGAAAACATACAAGGGCATGTATATGTACAAGCTCTTGTAGTAAAATTGTACTCAACGCCAAAGTTTATTATTTTACATAACAAACGAGACAACCTAATAACATTGTGACTCGCATTAGAACTGAACCAACCACATCCCTGATAAAAGATAGTTGAAGTCTTTCACTACCTTTACCTTTTCCTTAAACTTGATGAACCAAGGTTTATATTTTGGCATTTGTCATCTTGATTAACTAAAGCGAATGATCTTAATATTTTGATTAACCAAATCGAATGATCTAAATTCCATGAAAACAATGGATAGTATGCCCAGAAAAAAAAGAGGAGGAGGGGG
>JAABOM020000092.1:8225997-8316222 GCA_011800125.2 Solanum clarkiae
TGATGGACTAGATTCGAGAGCATCAGTTTGAGGACGAGAAGTTATGCCTCATCAGAGACAAAGTGACCAGAGGAGAGTCTAAGGAAGCAATGCTTGACCCTAATGGTGTTTTAAGGATTGGAGGTCGAGTCTGTATGCCTAAGGTAGGTGACTTGATTAGATTGATTCTTGAGGAGGTTCATTGTACTCGTTATTCCATTCATCCAGGAGCAGCGGAGATGTATCATGACCTGAGTCAGCACTATTGGTGGTGTGGTATGAAGAAGGATATTTCATAGTTTATGACTAAGTGTTTGACTTGTTAGCAGGTTAAGTGTAAGCACCAGCGTCCTAGAGGTGAGTTTCTACATGGAAGTGGGAGCGAATCACTATGGATTTTGTGGTGGGTTCGCCCTCTACTGTGGGCAGTTATGACTCTATCTGGGTAGTCATGGATCGCTTGACTAAGTCTGCCCATTTCATTCCGGTCAAGGTTAAGTATACAGCAGAGAAGTTAGCTGAGCTCTACATCAATCAGATAGTTAGATTGTACGGTGTGCCCGTTTCTATCATTTCTAATCGGGGTTCACTCTTCACTTCACATTTTTGGAGGGCCTTGCAGCAGGTCTAGGAACTCAGCTGGATATGAGTTCAGCCTTTCACCCTCAGACAGATGGACAGTTTGAGTGGACTATTCAGGTGTTGGAGGACATGTTGCGAGCGAGTGTGATTGATTTTGGAATCCATTGGGACCAACACTTGCCCTTACAAGAGTTCGCTACAATAATAGTTATAACTCCAGTATTCAGATGGCTCCATTCAAGGCATTGTATGGTAGATGGTGTAGATCTCTAATTAGTTGGTTTGATTCTACTGAGATGAGAATATTAGACGCAGACTTTCTGAGAGATGCTATGGAGAAGGTCCATAGGATTCAGGGTAGATTGTTGACGGCCTAGAGTAGATAAAAGTGTTATGCAGATAGGAGGGTCCCAGCATTAGAGTATATGAAGGGAGATCACGTTTGGCTCAGTGTATCACCTATGAAGGAAGTGATGCGGTTTGAGAAGAAGGGCAAGCTTAGCCCTCGATTTATTAGCCCATTTGAGATTTTGGAGAGAGTTGGAGAGGTGGCCTATAGAATGGCCTTAGCACCTAGCTTATCACCTGTACATCCTGTGTTCCATATCTCCATGCTCTGAAAGTATGTGCCCGATGAGTCTCATATACTTTCATTTGACTCGGTGGCATTGAATCCAGACTTGTCGTTTGAGGAGGAGCCTATTTCTATTTTGGATAGACAGGTTTGCAAGCTTAGAAACAAAGATACAGCGTCCGTGAAGGCGCAATGGAAGAATCGTCCAGTTAGAGAGGCAACTTGGGAGATGGAGTCTGACATGCGTGTTAAATATCCCCATCTCTTCGAAGCTTCAGGTACTTTCTACATTATGTTCAAGGACGAACATAATTTTTAGTGGTGGATAATGTAAGGACCAGTTAGGTCATTTTGAGAATTAGTGCTCTTGATTTCCTATAAGATTTATCTTGAAATATTTTAAATGGGTATTTTGGACTATTCAATAACTATAACTATTTAGTTTATGGGTAAATCTAGATGATTGATTTAATTAGTGGGTTAAATATTAATTTAGTTAAAAATCCTAAACTACATGATTCGATATTTTAAATTAAATTAGTGAATTTTAGGATTTGATTAATTGGGGAAAAGAAATAAAAAGAAAGAGAAGAAAAGATCATGCGGCACCGTCAAACACTGAACAAGAATAAAGCTTTCCAGCAAGAATTTCCTAGGTAAATCTCAATTCTGTGGTTGTGAATGTTGTCACTAAATGTATATGACTATGATGCTGTGTATCTAAAATAGTATTGGAAAGGAAAGGAAAAAGGGTAAGTAAGGAAGTGACATTGGCAGTGCTGCAACTCTTAATCTTTCTTTTCATATGTATATGGGTTATCTGGATAATTTTCGGCAACTTATATTATTTTGCTTTCCATCAGGTAGTTCATCTCCTTTTAGATTTCTTTCATAATCATCATATTATATAAATACTATTCAGAATTATATTATTTTGGAGGAAGTAAGACCTAACCCTAAGTTGAAAATTTATGAAAATTGGTTATAGAATTAATTCGATAATTTTCGGGTCTAGGTTAGACATATATTAGTTTAGGTGTTAGTTCAAAATCTTATTATGATTATTATTTGACTAGATTGTGGTGCTACGGATTCCATTCGGAAGGGGAAGGCTCAAGTGCTTGATTGATTGTCTTTGGCTAAGGCAAGTGAATTTCTTAACCTTTGTTAAGTATATAGAATCTTGTGCTTCTTGCATGGGATGTTGAGAATGATTTATATAGGCTTTGATTGGAATGTTTTGAAATGGGCAATTATCTTATGGTGATATTTGACTTGTGAGTTAATGATGAAGATTTATTATATGTGAATTAATGATTATTTGTTATTGATGTGAAGTGATACTTACTTATGATGTAAATATGGTTAAGGTTGTGATGGTATTGAGATTGAGGATATTGCAACATGTATGGTATTGAGCTACCCATTCTTGATTTTGAGATATATGAATTCGTCTGAGTATCTTGCATATTTTATTTCCATGAACATGATTATTGTGCATTTACTATGTGATTGTTGGATGTTCCAAGAAAAGAAAAGTAAAGTAAAGCCGAAGGGAAATGGTTCCGACAAGTGAAAAAGAAACATAAAACCAATGGAAAATGGTTTCGACTAGTGAAAAAGAATGAGAATTAAAGAGGATACTATGATTCGATGGGTCGGGTCGCGCGTCGCGACACATGCATTGACTAGGAATCCCCCATGGGTCCCGGGCTATGTTACAGCGGGTGTGTATCACTGGGAAAGACATGCATCATTCTATTTGACATCGCATTGCATTGCATTGCACCTCATTATCATTTATAAACATGTGAGTTTTTTTTTTTTGTGAAACTTATAATAGATGTACTTGATCCCTGATGTTGTTGATATAAATAGTTGGCATGGTTATTGAGATATATGTTATGTATATTGTGAACTGTTATGCTGGCTAATTTTATGCAGGTTGTATTTGTGGGGGTTTGGTCGGAGTGTTGGGAGTACCCTAGTCTATATTACTTAATTTTTTGTTTAATAGTTCACTTGCTGAGTACCGTGTATTTGGTACTCATCCCTTACTACAACAATTTTATAGGTTGTGAGCCCAGATTGTCGTGATACACTCTACTTTCCTTGTCTGAGGCTTCCGGTGGAGATTGTCAGAGGTAGTTGTTTGTCATCCTAGCTGATTTCTTACTCCTATTTTATGATTTTGTTCTATTCTAGAGACAATATCATTTGACACTTGCATTTCTTTTTGAATCTATTGCAATACATTAGAAACTTGTGCACGTGACAGCCAAGACTTGGGGGATTTTCACTAAGTTGACTTACTATCCATACTTGAACTTTCATCTTTATTATAACCTCGCATTTTTAATGTTATAGTTGGGTTGTAGGCTGACTTGTCTTGGTGGGATAAGACGAGTGTCATCACGCCCATTTTTGGGTCGTGACACAAACCTATAATTGTCCTAAAAATGATCTACTAGAAACTTCTTAGGGAAGGGTGTTAATTGTAAAAAAAAACAATGGCTTTTTGCGAAAAAATTAATTTAAAACTCAATTAATAAGGAAAACTAATTTTTTCAAAAAATAAGAAAATAGAGTCGCCACTTAGTTTCCTAGAAACTCAATTAAAGAAAGTAAGAAAACTTTTTTTGAATAGATTTTAAGACCCTAACTGAAAAAAGTCTTAAATTTCATAGAAATGGGTAAGGGTCCAATTTCTACTTTTGAGAAGAAATTAATCACTCAAATATGGCCGTTAACTTGCAGTTGATCGGTAATTAAAACATATTTAACTGACTTCATAAAAACTCAAGTTTGGAAATGGAACTTGAAAAGTCTAAGTTGGAAAAGTTTAAATTACTTAAGAACTTTTTTAAGGAAAATTGAGATGCCAAATTTTGAACTTTATCAAAATCAACAAGTATAAAACAATTTCCAAATTAACTTAAAGAGATTTGAAAAATTAAATTACGCCAACATAACTAGTATTAAGATTCTGAAATCAATTAATTAACATAAATTGGCTGAATTCTAGGGAACTAAATTAGATTAAAATTAAAACAATAAAAATGTTAGAGTTAGAGTTAAAGTTGAGAAATAACACAAATAAATGAATACAATAAGCAAAAGGAAATAAACTAAAAGTACTGAGCGTGGCAAATCCAATTTCACGTGCCGTAATTCTTCTCATGGCCCAAGCCTAGGGCCTAGATATGACACGATGAATGGAGAACCCGAAGGAACCCCAATCAAGCCTCTTAACATATCATTACACATCCTTAGTCGCAGAAGCAATAAAACAATAATAAGAGTATAAAGCAAGGATAAGGAACTAAGGGTACTTTTTCATATCATAAAGCATTAAAGAGTCAAGAGAGAATCTCATCTCATCATTACATAACTTGTCCAACAACACCTCTACACATACAACTTAGCGAGGCCCAAGACAAGTAACTAGGCTCACCCTCATCGTCAAAGCATATAAATAAAGAAAAGAGATTCTTAGCATAACATAAGAGCAAAAGACATCGTCCTTGGAGTTGAGGATTCACCAACTAGCTTGAGAGAGATCGTACTAGCCACGTGGAGAAAGAGGATGATCAAGCAGGGCTTCGGTTCCTACATGGTTACATCATGTAGTCATAGAGTATGTGTTAGTACTTTTGAATGTACTAATTATGTAGGATGCAATGCAACAAGAGATAAGAAACATAATTGAAATGCATAAACATAGGCAATGAATAAGTATATAGCGATATGACATCCATAGATGATGCTTAAAGTAAATCATGCTTACATAGAACATAATACATGTGTAAGAAGTGACAATCAATATAGAATATCCAAGGCTTACCACCCCCTTGGAGAGGCGATTGAGGTACAAACCCCTCAACATGGTTATTGAGGTACATACCTCCCAACATGGTAGCACAGGCCTACTACCTCCCGAGCAAGGCAATGGAGGTACAAACCCCTACATGTGGTTATTAAGGTACATAACCCCCCACCCCAATCATGGTAGCATGGGCATACGACCTCCTGAGCGAGGCAATTGAGGTACCAACCCCTCAATATAGTTACCCGGGTCTATAACCCCCCGAGCGAGACTTGGTCAACTTACAACACTATAGAGGAAAATGACACATATATACATTCCTTTATCATCATAAAGTCATTCAAATCATAAATCATTCTTTAGACCTTCAACAGTTCAAGAATCCATAACCGGACATTTTATCAAACACTTGGCAGGTATGTAATGCTAGTGTAAAACCATACAATTCAAGAGTGAATCATGCAAGAAAATCCAATGTAAAACCACCCACCAACACTTTGTAATACCATCATGCAATATACATCAAAATCCTTCATCAAATCTCAAGATAGATCTAAGATTCATAGCTCAAAACATGCTTAAATAGTTATACTTTTATGAAACCCCAACATAGTTCATAGTTAAATTCATAGTAAGTAAGAACCACAAGTATATTAACTTAGAAACATGAGATTTAGGTAAAAATATAGCTTGGGCACCATGGCTGAAAGGACTCAATGGTTGATACCCACATACCTTAACTTTAGAGAATCCTTGTTGAAGATTAGAAATGGAGACTTGAAGCTTGAGTGAAACCCTTAAGGTCTGGATTACTTTGGGACTTGAAATTTGGGGTAAAATTTTTGTCTAAGTATTTGAGAGAGTATTTTGGAATGTCTTGTATGATATGAAGATGAAATATGGCTAAGTATAGGTATTTTCACGCATAAGAAGACTTAGGTCCAAGACCTAAAAGCCTTGGACCGAACAACAAAAACTGGGCAAAAATAACACTAGTCCGAGCCCCAGTCGCGTCGCGCCAAAGGCGCGGATCAACACTGGAATTCGTCATTTTTGAATTTTTGAATTTTGATACGGTTGCTCTAAAAGTGGAGTTAGACCCATTTCTCACTTAATTTTTCCCCCGATCAAGAATATGAATTTGGATTTTCCATATTACGCACGGAATTCGAGATATATGGAAATTACTATTCGGAGCACTTCCGAGGCACATTTTTGGGCACTTTTTGGGGTCGTTTCAATATCCCCTTTAGGAAAATTCATCCTCGAATGTCAAAGAACTGTACATAAAAAGGGTAATCATGAAGAAATCAGCCCCAACAAGAATGCATCAATACACTCAAAAACCATTTTCAAAAATCTCAACATAAGTGTAAAAATCACCATGAACTTTGTCAATATAAACATGATGCATGCAAATGACATAGGGGCCGAAACATAAGACATGAAATCATATAGAAGACTTAGAATTAGTACCTTAGGCTTGGGTAGAATGGAAGAGATAGGGGTATCATTTTTGCACGTCCACTTCGGCCTCCATGTAGCACTTTTGACTTGTTGATTCCTCCAAAGGACCTTAACGGAAGTAACATCCTTGTTCCTCCATCTCATCACTTGTCTATCCAAGATCTCTACTGGAACATCTTCATAATTAAAATTGTCTTCAACAACACCCACAACATTTGATGGGACAATAGCATTCGGATCACCCACACACTTCCTCAACATAGACACATGGAAAATCGAATAAACCAAATCCATTTCACTAGGCAACTCTAACTCATAGGCCACATTACCAATCCTCCTCAACACCCTATAAAGACCCACAAATCTTGGACTTAATTTACCTTTCTTACCAAAACAAACCACGCCCTTCATGGGTGACACCTTCAAATAGACCCAATCACCAACTTTAAATTCAAGCTCTCTTCTCCTCACATCGGCATAGGACTTTTGTTGACTATAGGTGGTTTTCAACCTTTCTCTAATTAACTTTAACTTCTCCATAGCCTCCACAACTAGATCTAGACCTAATAAAACCATTTCTCCTATTTCAAACTACTCAACCAGTGATCTACAACGTCTACCACAGAGGGCCTCTGAAAGAGCCTACCAATGCTAGAATGATAGTTATTTATAAGCAAACCAATCAATGGAAGATGGTCATCCCAACTACCGTTAAACTCCAAAATACAAGCCCTAAGCATATCCTCAAGAGTTTAGATAGTTCTTTTGGCTTGGCCATCCGTTTGAGGGTGAAATGTTGTACTAAACTTTACCGTGGTTCCAAGACCACTTTGGAAGCACCTCAAAAGTGAGAAGTGAATTGAGTACCCCTATCCAATATGATAGATAATTGCACCCCATGTAATCTCACCAACTCATGATTGTACAATTTAGCATATTCTTCAGCCCCATAAGTAGTCTTAACTGGTAAGAAATGAGCCAACTTTGTCATCCTATCAACCAAAATCCAAATAGCATCAAAACCCTTCCTAGTCTAGACAACCCAACCACAAAATCCATGTTAATTTCCTCCCACATCCATGTAGGAATCTCTATGTATTGGGTTAGGCCACCTAGCCTTTGGTGTTAGGCTTGGGCTTGTTGGCAACTATGACAACCGGATACAAATTTGGCAATGTCTTTCTTCATACCTCCCACCAAAGCATATCTCTCAAATCTCTATACATCTTGGGGGTGAATAGAATAGAAAGAATTATGAGCCTCATCAAGAATCTTCTTTCTCAAATCATCAACACAAGGCACACACAACATACTTTGGTATCTAAGGGCACCATCTCCCCCTTGGGAGAAAACCTCCACCTTGCCCTATCTCACCAAGGCCTTCAATTCTAACAAAGAGGGATCAAGATCCTGTTTTTCTTTTACCTCATCAACCAAAGAAGATTTTGAGTCATTAACGATCACAATACCACCATTATCCACCTCTTCTAATTTAACCCCCAACGTAGCCAACCGATGAACCTCCCTAGCTACCTCCTTGCCCCCGTTATCAACATGAGCTAAGCTACTCATACACACCCTACTCAAAGCATCCACTACAACATTAGCCTTATCGGGATGATAATGCACACTTATATCATAATCCTTAAGAAGTTCTAACAACCTTCGTTGTCTCAAGTTGAGATCTTTTTGAGTGACACATAGTGGAGACTCTAATGATCGGTGAACACATCAATATGCACCCCATACAAATAATGACGCCAAATTTTCAAAGCAAAAACTACGACAGGCAATTCAAGATCACGAGTAGGATAATTCTTTTCATGCACTTTGAGTTACCAAGAAGCATAGGCTATCACCTTACCATTTTGCATCAAAACACAACCCAAACCAACCCGGGAGACATCACAATACACAACAAACCCTTCCAACCCTTTCGGTAGAAACAAAATAGGAGCAAAGACGAGCTTATCCTTCAAGGTTTGGAAACTCCTTTCACACTCATCGGTCCACACAAACTTAGTCTTCTTTTAAGTCAACTTAGTCATGGGAGAAGCAATAGAAGAGAACCCATTCACAAACCTCCGATGGGATCAATGGTCTAGGCCAATTTCTAATCACATTCGTCTTTTAGGATCCACCTTAATACCAACCCCCGATACCACATGACCTATAAAGGCAACCTCTTTCACCCAAAATTCACACTTCTCATTAGTATACAACTTCTCTTTCCCTTAATCTTTATAGCACTACCCTCAAATAAGCCACATGCTCCTCCTCACTATTAGAATAGATTAAAATATCATCGATGAAAACCACCACAAACAAATCAAGGTAGGGTTTAAAGATCCTATTCATAAGATCCATAAAGATAGTCGGTGCATTGGTCAACCCAAAAGACATAACCATAAATTCATAATGCCCATACCTAGTTCGGAAGGCTGTCTTGGGAATGTTACACTCCCTCACCTTCACTTGATGATACCCGAACCGAAGATTAATCTTAGAGAAGTGACTCGCCCCTTGAAGTTGGTCAAACAAATCATCAATCCAAGAGGATACTTATTCTTGATGGTAACCATATTAAGTTGCCAGTAGTCAATACACATTCTAAGAGACCCATCCTACTTCTTTACAAACAACACCGGTGTATCCCAAGGTGATTGGCTAGGCCTAATAAAACCCTTCTCCAACAAATCCCTCAATTTCTTCTTCAACTCCTTTAACTTTGTCGGGGCCATATGGAATAGAAATGGGTTGAGTATGGGAAGAGGATATCCAAAGTCCATTTCCCTTTCAAAGGAACATAGAGAAAGTCACTTAGAAAGACATCAAGGAACTCACTTACCAACAGAACCAACTCTATAGGAAGGACTTTAGACTCAACATCCCTAACCCTCACAAGATGATAGAGATACCCCTTAGAGATCAACTTTTGGGCTTTAATGCAAAAGATAAACCTACCCTTGACCATCACAGCATGACTCTCCCACTCAAGGATGGTTTCATTTGTGAATTGGGATTTGACCCTACGAGTTCTACAATCAATAGAGGCATAATATGTATGCAACCAATCCATCCTAAGAATAATATCAAAATCAACCATATCCAACTCAACAAGATCATAAGGCAATATTTTATGCAAGATGCACACGGGACAATTTTTATAGACCTTTCTAGCAAAAATAGATGAACCAATAGGAGTAGACACCTCATAAGGCTTGCACAACAATTCGGGCTCAACATGAAACTTTTTGGCAATAAAAGGAGTAACAAAAGAAAGAGTGGCACCCGGGTCTATCAATGCATACACATCAAAATTAAAGACTTTTAACATACTAGTGACGACATTGGGAACCTCATCAACCCCTTGCCTCCCATGAAGAGCATAAAACCGATAGTGCCTTGGGGCACCACCTTGTTGGCCTCTTCTACCCAAAGGAACCGCATTTGTACCCCAGCTTTGAGGATGAACATCCTTACCCTTGTTGCAATTTTGAGGGCAATCCATCATTTTATGCCCCATCTCCCCACAACCATAAAAAGCATTAGTATTCCTCAAGCATGGGCCACTATGACCCCTACACATCTTGGACACATATCATTAGGACCCACACCATCATCACCTTAGGCTCTAGGGATGTCATTGTCAAACCTTCTATTAGAAGAATGAGTAGACCCTTTGCCTTATTAAAACTGGCCACCTTTGCTACTTTGGAACTTACCCTCAAAACGAGCCCTCTTTGCCTCATGACTCCTTATCTTCCTCAACTTTTACTTCTCTATTTATTAAGCATAAGTAATCAAGCGAGACAAGTCTATGTCGCTAATCAATATAGTGGACCGACACGCCTCACTCACCAATTCAGATACACCCATCACGAAATTGCTTATTCCAGACCTTGGATCAACAACCAAACCAAATGTAGAGCATATTTTGAGAGTTAGTTAAACTTGAGTGCATACTCCTTCATACTCATGGATCCTTGCTTCAAATTCATGAACTCCACCATTTTGGCCTCCCTAAGCTCAAGAGGGAAGAATCAGTTGAGGAAAGCTGCCTCAAACTCCTCCCATAGAACCACATTAGTGTTCCCCTTCTCCTCCTTCCATTGAGTAAACCATATTTGTGCCACCCCCTTGAGTTGGTAAGCCGCCAACTCCGCCTTCTCCTTCGAGCTCACACCTATGATGGCCAACACTTTGTAAGCCTTATTAATAAATTCTTGAGGGTTATCATCCACCTTATACCCATTGAACTCCGGTAGGTTCATCCTCATAAAGTCCCTTACCCGAGATGCTGGAGTAGGAGCATAAGGGATTTGGGCCCCTTGGTTAGCCACAACTTGAGCTAGCAAAGTGAGAGCATCCCGGAGCTCACCATGAACCGATTGTCCCTCGGGTGTGCCAGCTCTTCTTCCTCTTGTGTTAGGCATTATCTAGCATAGCAAAGAATAATCATTAGGGGGGAAAACTTACCTTAACTTCTATAGCATGACATAGATCAAGAAGAAGGGAAACATTTACTAAAATGTCTCATAGCCTCTTACTCATAGTTGTGGTGCACAACACAACCATGAATAAGACTCTAATCGACGCGGTCGGTTAGATGTCAAGGACCATTAAAAATCTAGTGCTCTGATACCAAGTTTGTCAATGAGCCAAGACTAGGGCCTAGACATGACACGGCGAATAGAAAACCCGAAGGGACCCCAATCGATCCTCTTAGCATATCATTATACTCCTTGATCGCGGAAGCAATAAAATGACAACAAGAGTATAAAGCAAGGATAAAGGGACAGGGAACTTTTCCATATCATAAAATATTAAAGAGTCAAGAGAGAGTCAATCTCATAGCATCATTACATAACTTGTCCAATAACACCTCTACACATAGAACTTAGCGGGGGCCAAGACAAGCAACTGGGCTCACCCTCATAGTCAAATCATATAAATAAAGGAAAGAGAGTCTTAGCATTACATAAGAGTAAAAGACATCATCCTCAGAGTTGAGGACTCACCAAATAGCTTGAGAGAGATCGTACTAGCCACGTAGAGGAGGAGGATGATCAAGCGGGGCTCCGGTTCCTACATGGTAACATCATGTAGGCATAGAGTATGCGTTAGTATATTTGAATGTACTAAGTATGTAGGATGCAATGCAAAAAGAGATAAGCAACATAATCGAAATGCATAAATATAGGCAATGAATAAGCATATAGATATGACATACATGTATGATGCTTAGAGTAAATCATGCTTACATAGAATATAATATGTGTGTAAGAAGTGACCATCAATATAGAATATCCAAGGGCTACCACCCCCTTGGAGAGGCGGTTGAGGTATAAGCCCCTCAACGTGGTTATTGAGGTACATACCCCTCCCAACATGGTATCACAGGCCTACTACCTCTTAAGTGAGGCAATCGAGATACAAACCCCTCAATGTGGTTATTGAGGTACATATCCTCCCCCAATCATGGTAGCACAGGCCTACTACCTCCCGAGTGAGGCAATTGATGTACCAAACCCTCAATATGGTTACCCAGGCCTACAACCCCCCGAGCGAGGCTTGGTTAACTCATAACACTATAGAGGAAAATGACACATACATACATTCCTTTCATCATCATAAAGTTATTCAAATCATAAGCCAGACTTTAGACCTTCAACAACTCAAAAATCCATTACTAGATATTTTATCAAACACTTGGCAGGTGTTTAATTATAGTGTAAAACCATATAATTCAAGAGTAAAATCATGCAAAAAAATCCAATGTGAAACCACCAACCAACACTTGGTAATACCATCATGCAATATACATCAAAACCCTTCATCAAATCTCAAGATAGATCTAAGATTCATAGCTCAAAACATGCTTAAACAGTCACACTTTTATGAAACGACAACATAGTTCATAGTCAAATTCATAGTAAGACACAGAAGTAAATCAACTTAGAAACATGAGATTTAGGTAAAAAGAAAGCTTGGCCACCATGGGTGAAAGGACCTAATGGTTGAAACCCGCATACCTTAACTTTAGAGAATCCTTGGTGAAGATGGGAAATGGGGCTTGAAGCTTGAGTGAAACCCTTAAGGTTCCGATGAGTTTGGGACTTGAAAATTGGGGTGAAATATTTGTCTAAGCGTTTGAGAGAGTATTTGGAAATATTTTGTATGATATAAAGGTGAAATATGGTTAAGTATAGGTATTTTCACGCATTAGAAGACTTAGGCCCAAGACCCAAAAGCCTTGGATCAGATAATAAAAACTGGGAAAAATTAACACTAGTCCGCACCCCAACCGCATCGCGCCAGGGGCGTGGACCAACACTAGAGTTCGTCATTTTGAATTTTCGAATTTTGATACGGTTCCTCTAAAATCGGGGCCATTTTTCACTCAATTTTGCCTCCAATCAAGAATATGAAGTTGAATTTTTGATATCATGCACAAATTTTGAGATATATGAAAATTATGATTCCGAGCACTTTTGAGGCACATTTTTGTACACTTTTTGGGATCGTTTCAATTGTAATAGTTTTTGGGCCTACCTAGCCCATGCAAAATTCTATTGCTACCTGAACAAGATTGGGCCTTTAGTCCATTTGTCATCCATGTTGTATTGCTGCGTATACACATGGTGTACTAATGTATACCCTCATGTTGCTGCCTCAAAAATAAACTATGACTAGCTCCATTTAACTTGACATATCCAAGGCTGACTCGAAATATGATTTAGGCCTTCATAGCCCATCAGAAATGCAAAATGGGAGGGTCCATTAACCCATGAACAAGGATTTCATATAATAAATTAGAAGAGACGAATTAGTATATGAATAAAAAGGGATTAGTTGAAACGTGATCTTAATCGAAACGAGAAAAATTCAAATAATTTCAGCGAATCTGAGAAAAGGGGAAAAACAAATACATTCTAGGAATCTCATCAAAACTAGACCATTTTCAAATGGTTGTAAACGAATAAACCTAACCAGATTCGTATTAACAAATGGATCCAACTCCTTAAGGAAAAGAAATGCATTTTAAACAGTGACAAGCAAGCAGAATGAACATGGGTTGAGCAAACATTGGCGAAGATAACATATGAGAAGCCTAGTCATTTCCAACAACATGATATTAACGCACCAGCATATAACAGTAGCAAAATCACAAATAATTAGGAATTAGCGGATGATGTTTACAACAAACAAGTTGAGGAAGTTGGAAACCATAAAGTAAGAGTTTGAACATTAATCAACAAGCAAGACTTCACTATTGGAATACAAACAAGCTACTGAAAGTACTAGTTAAGCTAAACAAATGATATTAACATACTAGATTCCCAAAAATTCTACGAGATGAACAGATGATCTTAAAATAAGAAATAAATCACATACAATGTTTATAAACCCCAACATACCATATGATTAGGATCCATATATGGACTAGTTAGTTATGAAACGAAATATGTTCTTTCAAAGCACTGGACATACGAAATCTTACTTATCAAACTAGAATAACTTGTATTTTATATGAGCCATACACAACTTGGTTTGTAAAGAAGATAAACACATAGTTAGGTTGAGGAATTCTTGAGATGAAGACCCAAATGACTTGTGAATTCAAACGCTGGGAAGACACAACAGACGAAAGAATTAAATTTAAACCTAAACTAAAGCATAGTACCAGGTTTGCAGGTTCAAATAACATTTTTGAAACAAGAAAATGCTAAAAACCACTACTTTCGAAGGTAATAGCCCTTACACAGCGAATTTGACTCGAGATGGAATGAACAAATATGATGGATTTACACCAGCACAATACCAAAATATACATAACACCATAATTCAAAATCTAAACTTAAACCTAAACAAAAATCACATCAAATAACCTTCATACTTAGCACAAAATGATGCATTTGGTTATTTAAAAATAGAGTAGACAAGAGGAACATATGAGAAAACAAGTAGCAATTTTAAACAAAAATCGAGTTTAAACAATTTGATAAACAAAGATATGCTTCAACTCATAAGCTACACAGGAACAGTTAACATATTTAAGAATCATGCCAGAAACATCAGAAGATAGCAGGCAAGAACATCACATAAACTCCATGCTCGAAAGAAATAAAATGACAAATTATTAAAACTAAAATTACTAATGAAGAAGATTATAACTAAATCAATAACATTTATAACTGAGACAGATGATGAACGAAAAAAAAAGTATACCTTTTTCGAGATAGCGAACTGGAACTTTCAGCTTGAGTCGAACTTCGACATTAGATGGAGCTTTGTTTGAGAACCTTTAAGTTTCAAAAATGAAAATTCCCAAACTCAGGGAGCTTCAAAATTGAATGAGTTCTAGAAAAATCTACTTAACTCTTCAAATGAAATTTTCAGTGTGTTGGAAGTGAAGAAAGGCTCCCCGAAACAATGGAGAAAAAGTTGACTTTATAGGGGAGATTAGAGTTTGAAATAGGGGAAAACCTAGACGAAATTAGGGCAAAAAAAGAATTTGAGGGATTTAAATTTGAATTTGAATTCCAACCCTTGAGGATAAGAATCTCTAGAATTTATTGAATATTAGACGATAAGTCGACAAATTACAGACGTTGATTTGGATTAAGAGCCATCGATGACTTTGACATGCAACACCTCAAAGATCCTCTCCAACGACTTGGTACGAGAGATAACACATATAGGAGATAAGTGGTGAGAGAAGTTAGGAGTTCGTAGAGGGTTTGTTATGGTGAACGTTGGGGACATTTTTGGGTGTTGGGTTCGCGATAAGGAAGAAGGGTGAGGGGCGTGGTAGCACATATGATGAAGAAGAGGAAAAAAGAGGGGCGCGTGGGGTGACTTTTGGGTATATATGTATGTGTATATGTTTGTATAGGCTTGTGTAGCAGGTTGAAAATGTGAGTTTGGGCAAGGTTTGAGGTTAATTTAGGATGGATTTTGTCCAAACAAAATTAAATCAGGTCCAATTAGGTGCTGAAAAAAGGAGTGAGAGGGTAAGAAAATTTTATTGAAAAATTAGTCATTTCAATTACAAACATGACCAATTAAAATGTGATTAATTTGACCACGAGATGAATTAATACGAATTAGTTATAAAGCTTTTAAATATTAACAACTTAAAATAATTAAATTAACTACAAAGTAATTAATCCTAAAAATAATTAAACTAAAGTGATTAAAGATAAAATTTATTTGAGAAATTCTTGAAAAATCAATGAAAATATAATATTTAACTATTAATACTTAAAATAAATGTATCTAATATGTAATATATATATATATATAAACAAAATTAAAATTAAAAGATTTAAACCTAAAAATCACTTGAAAAATATTTTTTGCATTTTTGAAAGCTAATTATTCCAAATTCTTATAATTAAAAGCTTAATGACTAATTTATACTGTGGAGGTTAAAAATTGGATGTTAACAGCTAGGGATGTCGAATGGGCGGGTTGGGCTGAAATTGGGGAGGTTAAAATGGGTTGCATTAAATATTGGTTGGGTTATGACCCGCCCAAATGTACTTTGGGCTCAAATAGGTTGGGTTCAAATGGATTAAAATTCAGGTTAGGTCAAGACCTGCCCAACTTAACCCGCTTAATTTAAGACTAGCATTGAACATACAAAACAAATGATACATTGGGCTGAAGTGTGAATCTTATTGGGCTCAACTCAGAATAATTTTATAATGGGTTAAATTGTATTGGGCTGAAAATTAACCCAATTCTAAATCATACGGAACCCAACCCATAAAATTATGGGTGGGTTAGGCGGATTGCTTATGTTTGGGTTTATTTTGCCACCTTTATCAACAGTTGCCCCTTTCTTTGGATATGATCGATGAAAGAGATCATGGACAAAGAAACTTGACAAATTCAATTTTAGCAGACCACATCTTCATCTTCTGAAAGGTTTTTGGTACCGACTTTACAAAAATGCAGTCAGACCTTGGTCTTGGATTTCCTAGATATCTCAGGTTACATGAGAATTCAGGCCACTTGTAGTTAACAATACTTGATTTTACGCATGACTTTGAAAGAATTTAAAAGCTATCCCAATATTGGATTATGAAGAAATTGAAATGCTTGGGAATAAAGTTAATAATAATCGTTATACTATATCCGAGTTTTCAACATTGATCTCATCTACGTATCCTCGGACTTACGAATCAAGTTGTTTGTAGTTCAACTCAATCGGTTGAAAGGAAATCTCTTATGCTAAGATGACCTTTGGTTCAAGAAGAGTGACAAGTAAATTAAGTACAAAAAAGAGGTTTGCAACTCTTAGACATGAATGTGGTGCACTTCACACCCATGAGTAAGAATTTATATGGATATAATTTTCAAAGCTCTTGATGTATTGTCACTTAAATAGGAAGCGATTCCCTCCGGTGAGAATCTAAATCATCCAGATACGAAATTGAAATCGACAAACTCAAAGAAATACCCATATGCCTTCTGACGGGGATGTGGTTGGATTGTGGTGGAAGTTGCTTCTCAACTCACGTCCAAAGAGTGTGACATTCCTCTTTAGACTATGTCCCAGTTCGCTGCTAAGAAAAAGTTCCACGTTATGTTGCATCCTACTTAATGACGTCTACACCTGTCGTTTGTTTGAGAATTCATCCTCTCGAATGCTCTCAATGAAGACCGTGATAAAACTTGTTAGTAGTAAATGAAACATAAATATGAATACAATTTGTTCAAACCTAGTTTAACGTGTCATTCTGAATCAGATGACGATTCAATAATAGATTAACGTGTCACACTGAAAGAGGTGCAATAATAAATTAATGTATCACGCTAAAGGAGGTGACAATCCAATAATAATTTAACTGTCATGTTGAAGGAAGTGATATTTCAATAATAATACAACTGTCACGTCAAAGAGTGACACTCCAATAATAGTTTAATGTGTCACGTTAAAGGGAGTGACACCCCAATAATAGTTTAACTGACATCTTGAAGGAAATGATGTTCCGATAATAATTTAACTGTCATGCTGAAGGAAGTGACGCTCCAATAATAATTTAATATGTCACTTTGAAGGAAGTGACGCTCTAATAATAATTTAACTATCATGTTGAAAGGAGTGACGCTCCAATAATAGTTTAACATGTCACATTGAAGATGACGCTCCAATAATAATTTAACGTGTCACGTTGAAAGAAGTGACGCTCCAATAATAATTTAATGTGTGACGCCAATAATAAATTAACATGTCACGTTGAAGGAGGTGACGATCCAATAATAAATTAATGTGTCATACTGAAAAAGATGACAATCCAATAATAATTTTTAACAGGTCATGCTAAAGGAGGTGACGGTTCAATAATAAATTAACATGTCACCTTGAAGGAGGTGACAATTCAATAATAAATTAATGTGTCGTGCTGAAGGTGGTGATGATCCAACAACAAATTAATCAATACCGCTGAAAGAGGTTGCTATCTTATAAAAATTAACACGTCATGCTGAAGGAGGTAACGGTCCAACAATGTATTAACGTGTCACACTGAAGGAGGTGACGATCTAATAAATTAATGTGTCATACTGAAAGAGATGACGGTACAATAATAATTTTAACGTGTCACATTGAAGAAAGTAATGCTCCAATAATAATTTAACATGTTACGTTGAAGAAAGTGATGCTTCATATTTTGAAACTTAATAGAATTTGCAAAGAATAAATTAATATGTCAACAAAAGGCAAGAAAATTGAAATAACAAAGGACTAGGAAAAATTAAAAATAAATTGTCAAATTGAGTTCTTGGTGCCAGAACTCCTTCATATATGTAATAACTTATATAAGAGATTAACTTGTGTCTCGTTTCTTGTGAACATCTGGCTTGATTCTTCAAAATTTAAGACGATTTTTTGAAAATGACCTTCAATTCTAGTGATGATACCTGTAAAGTTTAAATTTAAGTAATAATATCAAAATAAATGACATAACAGAGAATGAGTTGAAAGATGAAGTTGTTTCGCTTGTATTGGTCTATATGAAACTTGTAATCTTGACCATTGCGCCAGATTATTTTATCTATAACATTAAAAAATGTGTTACAAACAATAATAGAGTAATACGAAGAAATTTAGGAAATAAATAGAGTACTGAGAATAAATTCAGGAAAAGAATAAAAATAAAAGTCGTCTGAATCATGACGAGGCAACTGTGGGTCTAACGATGCCTTGTGACTTTATAGTTCCTGTATCCAGAGAAAAAATCTTAGTTTTGAGAGACCAATTTATGTTGGTTTTGCCTTACTATCTTGATGCTTGTATGCCATCTGGTTTACATATTGAATTCATCTTGAAATGCAAGTGTGATAGAATTTTTGAGGGCCCTCCTAAAAAATTCTGCCCCACTTTAGAACACAGAAGAAGTCTTAACTTCCTCGTAGTTTCTGATTGATTTTTTGAGAGAAACTCAAAAAATGTGCCCCAGTTACAACATTAATGTGATCTCTCACTTTGACTTACTGGAGAAAGTCTTTTTCTAAGGAATTTTGTGATCCTCTCAAAATTCTTGCCCAGTTTCTATTGTAAAGAGGAATGAAAATCTTACGAGAAATATGACCCAGCCGGTGTGGCATCTACGTATCCCGCTAAGGCAAGAATCGGGTTAAACATAGTTCAAAGATAAAAGGTAATTGAGATTTTTTTAGATTACGTGACCGAAGCCGATAAAGGTCGTCTATGTATTCCATTAGAGAAATCAGATCGAACGTAGTTCACAGTACAAAGTAAAAACATTGTAAAGGAAATGAAACCATAATATATTATTATAAAGGATAGAAAGCAATAAAATGTGATTACAGGGAAAGGAAACACAAAACTTCAAATGCACGACTAGAAGATGCCAAAAACATGACCTCTAGAAAACATGATCTCTTCTTTGTAATTGGTTTCACCACTAACTACTCCTTGTGCTCAGGAAATGGATTAACTTTCACATTAGGAGCTTCTGCAAGTGTACTGTCTTGTTTTCTATCAAATCCTGAATCTTTTGTTTAAGGGTGATACACTTTTCAGTATCATGCCCAGCAACCCTTAAGTGATAAGCACAATACTTATTTGGGTCACACCAATCAGCTGAAGTATTCACAACCTTAGCTTCTATTGGGTGGAGTAATCTTGCTGCCTTCAACCTCTCGAAAAAGAATAGTCAGTGTTTCCGCCAATAGGGTGAAGACTCGTTTTTCTCAAAATTAGGATGAGATGCATTATTTTGTGTCAATTGTGGAGCACGATGTGTTACTTACATGTTGTAGACGGATATTGTGTAGTGGGATAGCCTGGAAGTTGCTGACGATTATATGAGGTAGATCCCCAAGTCATTACTGCCATAACTTCTTTCTTCTTCTTCTTTTCATTTCCAAATGAACAAGTTTTAAAGGCTCTGTTGTTGATTTGAGATGATGTCAAACTTGTAATTCTCCCTGTCTTAAGACCATCCTCAATCATTTCTCCAGCTTTGATAACTTCAGCAAATGTCTTTCCACCCATTGTCACCATTCGTTCTTAGTGTTCTACGTCTTAAAGCTTGAATGAAGTAGGTGATCATCTTTGTTTCTTCCATTGGTGGATGTGCCCTAGATGCCTCTTCTTTCCAACATACGACATATTCTCAAAAGCATTCTGTTGATTTTTGTCTTAGCTTTGTAATGGAGATATTATCAGGAGCAATCTCAACATGAAACTTGTAAGGATCCACAAAAGCATTGGTCAAATCATCCCAAGTACGTCATTTAGTCAAATCTTGCTTGGAGTATCATTTCAAAGCTCTTCCAGTCAGACTTTGATTGAATAATTTGATTTTTATTCCTTCATTACTTCTAACACCAATCAATTTTTCACAATAGACTTTCAAATGAAAGAAAGGATTTCTTGATCCATAAAATTTTTCACTTTGAAATCTTGTAACCAGGTGGTAGCTTAACATCAAGAAACATGCACAACTCTTCATATCTCACATCTCGACTACCACCGAGTCCACCAAGGTCTCTCATAGCATTCTCTAAATTTTTCATCTTCTTATTCATTGTTTTAACATCAATAACTTTTGCATCATTTTCGATTTCAACATAGTGATCAACATCTCGATGGTAAAATCCTGAAGCATTGGCAATAGGTGGACCAGTAGCATAACTGTACACTAGTAGAGCATGATGTGTCATAATTGGAGCCTTTGAAGGAACAAAGGTGTACATAAGGGGAGTATCCTGAGTTAAATAAGTGAATGAAGCACTTTGAATTTGCTAAGAAGTGACAAAAGGATTTCCTTGATTAAAGTCATTGAGGTCGAAAGTGAAGATATCATAGGACCTCTTTGCGAGCATCTGGAGATAGGTTCTGAAAAAGCAACTTGGTACTGTGTCAGCACGAGACTTATTTCAGCAACTCGTTACTCTAGAAGAGCAATGATTTCCAAATATGATTTTATTCCTGTGCTAGAATTAGCGCGACAGATGAAGCAGGGAATTCAGATGATATGACTATATTGATCAAACTAAAGTCCATTTTTGGATGACTTTTCTTAGTATTCTAAGAGATGATGAGCTTGAAGTGATTTTCTTGACCTTAGACTATGTAAAATACGAATGTTCTATCAGCAGATACTCGAAAAAGCTTTTCTTTGGTGAAGTGAACAAGTTTGATAACAACGCAAATCTGTTTCTCCTTCTGCAAAGGAAAGAAAAAACTCAAAAGATAAAAAGAGTTAGTCCATTAATCATAATAATTAATCAAAATAACAAATAACATTTGTTTTGCCTAAACAGATTAATGCAAAATTCGAAAAATGGAAGATTTTAAAACAATGACCAAATAGACAAAATTTGATCATTTAATGAACTGAAATGAATAAATTTTATGATTTGAATAAAACATTCACAAACTAACTTTTTGAAAGGTTCAATTAAGAATAATGGTGTTCTAAAGTTCAATTTAGAACTGGTAGACTATTTGATAATTCTAGCTATTTTGAATAAACAATTATTTTTCAAAAATAACAAAATCAGCATAGAGTTTGAGTAATGACCCTATTGAACATGGGTTATTTTAAGCGTTTTGAACAATGGACTCAAAAATATTTAAGAAGACCCAAAATTTGAATTAATACACGTAATACGTTCTAAGACTTTGGAATGGAATAATGGACCAATCACGTTTGAGACAAAACATATGTATTTAACACATAAGACAACCAATACGAATGAAGCAAATTATAGTATTTAACACATAAACAAAATATAAAGCGTTTTAAAACATACATGTGACCCTTTATGCAAAAGGTAGACGTAGCGATTTGAAGGATGTATTACATCATTTAAAACGTTTTATTGTCCCAAAATATTACAACTTTTATAATATAATTGAATGAAGATACATAATAGGAAAAAATGGGTATAAATAATCAGTCCTACGCAGGGTTACAATACTAATCTAAGCCTTCAATTGAGTCCTTCTTGAACTTCTCAAGATCTTTCTTATCTTCAACAACCACCCATTGCCTATTTAAAATGACAAATACCCAATCCTAAGGGACAATTGTTCATCAAATAGTATATACAACCTTCAAATTTTAAACACATAAATATGATCGTCCATTTGGGTCAGGAACTACTTTGGACTCAAGTTGGTCTATCTAATCGGTCCAATACCCCTTAGGTATTGGGTCAGCCTAGGCAAATGATTAGAAGTAGGAATTTAATTTCGCTCTAACCTAGGTTGACTAAGATTGGTTTCAAAAAGACCTAGTACCCGAGTTGGACAAACTACAGGGTGAAATAGCAAATGTCGTTGGAAGATCGCAAACCAACTATCCATTTACCATTTCTAAAGAAATATAAAAGGATTTTTCTGAAGGGACAACCGCAGATAACCACGTTACCGCTCTTATCTTAATGCAAATTAAATTGCCGGTTGACAGGATTATATCATGAAATGCAATGACATTTAAATATTTGAATTTAAACAGATAAAGGAAAATAAAGAAATATTACAAAATATTACAAGTAGTTAGTCAAATAAGTCAAATCTTATATTTAGAACCTAATTAATCTCCAGCAGAATCGCTATTTCTGTTAATTGTAAAAAAAATATTCTTTTGAAGAAAAATGTTCGAAACTTAATTAATAAGGAAAACCAATTTTTTCAAAAAATTAAAAAAACAATGTCGCCACTTAATTATTTAAAGAAATTAAGAAAACTTTTTTTAAAAAAAATTTAAGACTCTAACAGAAAAAAGTCTTAAAATTTCACAAAAATGGATAAGGGTCCAATTTTCACTTTTGAGAAAAAATTAATCACTCAAAAATGGCCGCTAAATTGCGATTGACCGGTGACTAAAACATATTTGACTAACTTCGAAAAAAAATAATTTTGAAAATGAAACTCAAAAAATCTAAGTTAGAAAAGTTTAAATTACTTAAGAACTTTTCTAAGGGAAATTGAGGTGCCAAATTTTAAACTTTATCAAAAACAACTAAGTATAAAATAATTTCCAAATCAACTTAAAGAGATTTCATAAAAAATTAAATTACGCCAACATAACTAAAATTAAGATTCTGAAATCAATTAATTAACACAAATGGGCTGAATCTTGGGGAATTAAATTAGATTAAAATTAAAACAATAAAAATGTTAGAGTTAGAGTTAAAAGTTAACAAATAACACAAATAAATGAATATAATAATTAAAAGGAGATAAACTAAAAGTACTGAGCTTGGCAAACCCAATTTCACCTGCCCTAATTCTAATAGTTTTTGGGTCTGCCTAGCCCATGCAAAATTCTGTTGCTGCTTGAAAAAGATTGGACCTTTAGCCCATTTTTCACCCCTGTTGTATTGTTGTGTATACACATGGTATACCAGTGTATACCCTCATGTTGCTGCCTCAAAAATAAACTGTGACTAACTCCTTTTAACTTGACATATCCAAGGCTGACTCGAAATGAAATTTAGGCCTCCATGGCCCATCAGAAATGCAAAATGGGAGGGTCCATTGACCCATGAACAAGGATTTAATGCAATGAATTAAAAGAGACGAATTAGTATATGAACAAAAGGGGATTAGTTGAAACGTGATCTTAATCGAAACGAGAAAAATTCAAGTAATTTTAGTGAATCTAAGAGAAGGGGAAAAAGAAATACATTCTAGGAATCTCATCAAAACTAGATCATTTTCAAATGGCTGTAAACAAATAAACCCAATCAGATTCGTATTAACAAATGGATCTAACTCCTTAAGGAAAATAAATGCATTTTAAGCAGTGACAAGAAAACTGAATGAACATGGGTTGAGCAAACTTTGGCAAAGATAAAATATGAGAAGCCTAATCATTTCCAACAACATGACATTAACACACCAGCATATAACAGTAGCAAAATCACAAATAATTAGGCATTAGCGAATGATGTTTACAGCATACCAGTTAAGGAAGTTGAAAACAGTAAAGTAAAAGCTTGAACATTAATCAATAAGCAAGACTTCATTATTAGAATACAAACAAGCTACTGAAAGTACTAGTTAAGCTAAAAAAATGATATTAACATATTAGATTACCAAAAATCCTAAGAGATGAATAGATGATCTTAAAATAAGAAATAAATCACATAAGATGTATATAAACCAAACATGCCATATGATAGGAATCACATATGGACTAGCTAGTTATGAAATCAAATATGTGCTTACAAAGCACTGGACATACGAAATCTTACTTATCAAACTAGAATAACTTGTATTTGATATGAGCCATACACATCTTGGTTTGTAAAGAAGATAAAACACATAGTTAGGTTGAGGAATTCTTGAGATGAAGACTTAAACGACTTATGAATTCAAATGTTGGGAAGACACATCACACGAAAGAATTAAATTTAAATCTAAACTAAGTATACTAACAGGTTCGCAGGTTCAAATAACATTTTTGAAACAAGAAATAATAAGAAATTAATACTTACGAAGATAATAGCCTTTACATAACGAATTTGATTCAAGATGGAATGAACAAACATGATGGATTTACACCGGCACAATATCAAAACATACATAACACCATAATTCAAAATATAATCTTAACCTAAACAAAATCACATCAAATAACCTTCATACTAAGCACAAAATAATGCATTTAGTTCTTTAAAAACAAAGTAGACAAAAGAAACATAGGAGAAAACAAATAGCAATTCTAAACAAAAATCGAGTTTAAACGATTTGATAAACAAGATATGCTTCAATCCAGAAGCTACACAGGAACAGTAGAAGAACATATTTAAGAATCATGCCGGAAACATAAAAAAATAGCAGGCAAGAACATCATATAAGCTCCATGCTTGACTTAATAAAATGATAGACTATCAAAACAAAAATTACTAATGAAGAAGATTACAACTAAATCAACAACATTTGTAACTGAAACAGATGATGAACAGAAAAAAAGTTTATTTTTTTCGAGACAGCGTACTAGAACCTTGAGGTTGAACCAAACTTCAACATCGGATGGAGCTTTGTTTAAGAACCTTCAAGTTCCGAAAACGAAAATTCCCAAACCAGGGAGCTTCAAAATTGAACGAGTTTTCTGGAAAAAATTACTTAACTCTTCAAATGAAATTTTTAATATAATGGAAGTGAAAAATGACTCCCCGAAACAGTGGGAAAAAGGTTGAATATATTGGGGAGATTAGGGTTCGAAATGAGGGGGAAATCTGGACGAAATTGGGGCAAAACAGGAATTTGAGGGATTGAAATTCGAATTCAAATTCCAACCCTTGAGGATAAGAATCTTCAAATAACAAGTCAACAAATCACAACCGTTGATTCTAGATTAAGCCCATCAACGGTTTCGACATGCAACACCTCAAAGATCCTCTCCAACGGCTTGATACGAGAGACGACACGTATAGGGGACAAGTGTTGAGAGACGTTAGGGGTTTGTCAAGGGTTTGTTATGGTGAACGTTGAGGACGTTTTTGGGTGTTAGGTTCGCGATAAGGAAGAAGGGTAAGGGGTGTAGGAGCGCGTATGGATGAAGAAGAGAAGAAAAGAGAGGCACGTGGGGTGACTTTTGGGTATATATGTATGTGTATATGTTTGTATAGGCTTGTGTTATAGGCTGAAATGTGACGTTGGGCCGGGTCTGAGGTTAAGTTGGGCTGGATCTTATCCAACAACAATATACCCAGTAAGGGCTGGATCTTGTCCAAAATGAATTAAAATCGAGTTCAATTAGGTGCTGAAAAAAGGAGTGAAAGGATAGGAAAATTTCATTGAATAATTTCAATTACAAACATGACCATTTAAAATGTGATCAATTTGAATCAATTGATTAATTTGACCATGGAATGAACTAATACAAATTAGTTAAAGAGCTTTTAAATATTAACAACTTAAAACAATTAAATTACTATGAAGTAATTAATCCTAAACATAATTGAACTAAAGTGATTAAAGATAAAAACTACATGACAAATTCTTGAAAAGTCAATGAGAAATATAATATTTAACTAGGACCAATTTAGTCACGTTTTCATATTCTAATTGAACACTGTCCATTTTTTATTATTCTCAAAGGATAAGATTATTCTCTTTACCAAACATATGCGGATCCAATCACGATCTTATATATAAGAAGAACAAAAGATCACTTGAAAAATATTTTTTGCATTTTGAAAGCTAATTATTTCAAGTTCTTAAAAATTAAAAGTTTAATGATTAATTTATACTGTATAAGATAAAAATTAGATGTCAACAGGGGTATTTTAATGCAATTCTAAGCTCTGGCAATCCAGGTCCTAGTGCTGGAGGTTTTTGTATAAGAAACTCGAAGGGAGAATTCGTATATACTGCCTCATATGAGAAATGTGTAAAATTCAGTCTTGAGGTTGAAATCTGAGCTTTGGAGAAAGGATTAAATTACTGCATCTCGAAGAATTAAGGATTAAATTATTGCATCTCTAAGAATTAACTACCTATTATTTTAGAGACAGATTCCCTTATGGTTTTTAATTGTCTATCTGGAGTATGGAAGGTCCATTGGTGCATCAATATGAAGGCCAAAAAGATTAATAGTTTGAGGAACTACAAAGAGATGGAAGTGCAACACACTCTGAGGGAAGGAAATAAAGTGACAGATTATTTTACTAATCTAATGTTCTCTTTTGCAGGTACAAAAAGCATAAATTTTCAATTTATACAACAGGTTCCAAAGCGAGGGAGAGCATTATTGGTTATAGATACTAATCAAGTTCCAAACATTCGAATCCTAAAGATGCAAAATAAGGCATACACATAGTATTCAAAAGGAAAGAAAAATGCAGCAATACAAATAAAAAACAAGCAAAGTAGGAGAAATACCTAACAAACACAAGAGAACCCTAATTTTAGCTGGTGAAATAGTGGTATTAGTTCCTTTGGAGCTCAACCTCTTGATGAGCAAAGTCAGGGCAAGTTTGTGTTTGTTAAAAGGCAAATGTACGAAAGTATAACAGAGACACTTAGTTGAAAGCGTGTAAATGGCAAAGGAGAAGCTACATGTACATCAAAAAGTGCCTTTGCAAGGAATAAATCAATAGTTTCAGTAGACATTGGATGATATAACCTATCAAAGTTCAACAACTTCCTAAAGAGGTCAGGGAAGTTCCTATTATCATCATTTGTACATGCAGGAAATCAAGGAAGGATCCGCTATCAGAGAGATATCAAGGACAGTCCGAGATCGAAAATGGAAGGGGAAGGTCATGTGATTTTCCTTTTCCTGCGTATAGCAGCTCCTTTTTATTTTTAGGTTCTTGTTTTAATTTAGCTTTTATTTTTATTTTTTTTGGCTTTTCGAATTTCGTGCCAGGTTTTAGTATGATTTTCTTCATTTTTTGGCCCGAATTTTTGGGATCTATGAACATTATTTTGTTTTTAGCAATAAAGACTTAAAACTACTTTTAACTTAAAAAAGTCATATTTGTATAGTTTCTACTTTTAATATCCACCGTTATCTATTATTTTTGTGTTTTGATTATTGTTTATATTTGAATTTATTGTATTTGAGTTGAAGATTTTTCAAAAATAACTTTTCTATCTTAATGATTTAGTTAAAAAAATTTGCGTAAACTTTATCTTTTCAATATTTTACTTGTAAAATTTTATTGAGTATGTTAATGATATAACATAGAATACCAATTTTTCTAAATTTATTAAATCATTAACCTTTTAACTTTTACATTTATTTTGTAGCCACTACTTTTAATACATTCCACATTTTTAATATTACTCGTTATATTTTACAAGTCAAATTAAAAAACATGAATCAAATACCATGGAAAAGGCAGGGAATAAAATAATTGAGAGAAGATATTGGAAAAAGATGGGTCCCGGCAATGTTAATCACTGCGCATGTTAGTTGTCTCCGCAATCATTACATCTACACTAAGCAGTCCAAAAACAAAAAGCCCCATGCATTTAAATCCTTTCACTGCACTCTCTACTAACCTACGCACCCTCTACTAACCTACGCACCGTCGTCTGTGCTTTGTACTCTTCCCCACTCCATCACTGACTACTGACATTAATGGATCTGTAAAAATCTCTTCAGCTCTATACATCCTTTATATCTCTAGCTGCTCCACCTATAATTTGAATAAATAATTATTATTATATGCAAAATTGATAACTACATTAATTAATACTGTAAGAAAAGGAGTTTATTATTTATATTTGTTGTTACGTATCGGTTTTCGATCTTATGTCATATCAGAACTGTTCCGGTTGTATCGCCGATTCGATCTCCGGTCGGTTGCTCTGCGCAGCAGTTTCAGAGAAGGAGGAGAATCAGATCACTGGTTATTCTTCTCTCTGTTGCCGATTTTGTAGAGATCGTCGTTCAGCATTGATGTGTTTGTGTTGTTTGAGATGAAGTGAGATTATTATTTTTTTCTTCTTTAGTTTCTCTTTTGGTTGGGATGAATCCGCTGTGTTGCATTGCACCGGTGTCGATCGACCGTGATAAAGGAAATCCGGCGGTGGTAAAGTCACAATCCGTGACTCAAAGTCAGTTAGGGTTTGATAACAATGTGGGTCTGAAACTGGTGAGTTTCAGCTCGAGGCAGAGTATTACTAATGCACAGGTGAATACGGATTCGGATTCGGGTTTGGTTAATGAAAGTGAAGAAAATGGAAATGATTCGAAAGAATTTAAAGGAAGTGTTAGTGTAGCTGGAGTGTTATATAAATGGGTGAACTATGGAAAAGGATGGCGTGCGAGATGGTTTGTGCTTGAAGATGGGGTGTTGTCATATTACAAGGTTCATGGACCGGATAAAATTGCTATGAGTCCAGGTAAAGAAAAGGGGTTAAAGGTTATCGGAGATGAGTCTTGGAGGTATATGCGGAAGGCTAATGTGAGCAACAATCGACTGAATGGATCTAACAAGTGGAAGCCTTTTGGGGAAATACATTTGAAGGTTTGTCTGTTGTTTTGCCCTAACTGCAAGTTAGTTTCTGATATATCGGTAAGCTTTTTCCGGCATTAATGGAATGTAATCCAAAAAAAAGTAATTAAACAATGAATGCAATGCATCAATTAGTTTGTTTACTGGATTGCATTAACCATCTTAAAAATGCAACTTTGATATATCTATCTGCAGACAGGAAATTAATATCAAAGAGTTTGGACATAGGACAAAAATATGCAGAAATGTACCATCAGGATAAAGATCAAGGAAATTTGTCTTAATTTCTGTTCTTGTTCCTGTAAATTTTCGCTTAAGAATCCTTGGAGCAGAAGAAAAAAGTTTGTAAAATTTATTGTGCATATGCCTTGTTGGAGATAAAAAAGACATAGTATGTTCCAATTATAGTGTATTGATTGAGAAACTTTAATCTTTTACTGGATAAAAAACATGCTGGACGAAGAAAATGACGGATGATTATCATAAGAAGAACAGTCTTAGAACAATATTTTTTTTTCCTGAGGAAAGTAATGCCTGCTTTAATTATTACCAGAGTATCTTCTTATCCAACATTTTTCATTACTACCAGAGTATCTTCTTATCCAACATTTTTCATTATTACCACGGTATCTTCTTATCCAACATATGAGAAGTGAATAAATGATATCATGATAATAAATTACTTCACTGGTTGCTGATCTGCCATATCTGCCTTGTTCCTCTTGTTCTAAATATTCTGACTCACTCTTCCATAGTTGATTCTTGTAATTTTCAGGCATCCTTGACGCAATTCATAAATTACTTTGTACGGAAATCTTAGTAGCTCAGTTGGTTGACTACCTGAACTCCCACCTTGTTGGTGAGGGTTCGATTCCCACATTGTAATCCCCCTCCCCATTTCCCTTGTTAAAAAAGAAAATTACTCTGTACAGATTCTGGAAGTATGCCTCTGTATCTGTTTCCTTACTTCTACTTGTGGTAGCCTGTGGTTATATATTCTGACGAACCAAGAAAATACAGGTCTCCTCAGTTAGAGCAAGCAAGTCAGATGACAAAAGGCTTTCTATATTCACGGGAACAAAGACACTCCATTTGCGATGTCAATCAAGAGAGGATAGGACCACGTGGATTGAGGCTCTTGGGGTTGCTAAAGATCAATTCCCCAGGCTGTTGTCAAGTGGTGATTTTGCATCTTCAGAAGATTTTATTGTTTCAACAGAGAATCTACGATCAAGATTGGAGCAAGAAGGGATTTGTGAGGCAGTGATTAAAGATTGTGAGTCTATCATGCTACACGAGGTTGCTGAGCTACAAAATCAGATGAAGGCTCTTCAACTTAAGCATATCATGCTGCTGGACACTCTAAGACAGTTGGAGGTAATTCAGACCTTTTAAAGCTTTTATCTGAAGAGAAGGAGATGAAAGTTTGAATGTTGGCCTGTATTTTCTTTTGATGCTTGTAATTTTCTAAGGGTCTGTTTGGAAAGCCACTTGGTAATTAGAAGACTAGAGTAGTTTTTACCAGCCTAGTAATTACAATGATTTTTTTGTTTGCCAAACTGTAATACAGTGTATTACTAGTGCATTGTTTGGTTGCACAAATATAATCACGAGGTTATATTGAATTTTAAAAATAAAAGTTAATTATCTAAAAATAAGAATTTATATTAGACAAATAAGGGCCTTTATATATGATGTTAAATTAAATATTTAAGATATATATTATGTTTTGAAAATATATTAATTAATAAACATATATTCTTAACTAATTTTAAAAAATAGATTTATATACGGAAATTGCATGAAATTACATGAAGAAATAAAGGTTGAAAAATGAAATATAAATAATACAATAACAACATACCTTGTGAAATCCCACAAGTAGAGTTTGGAGAGGGTAGAGTATATACTAACCTTACCACTATCTCATGGAGATAGAGAGGTTGTTTCCGAAAGACCCTTGGCTCAAATATATCAGCCCCAAAATTAAAAAACAATAGATATAGGGTGGCGACTAAGACGAAGAGTAGTATCAAATTTTAATAAAAAAAAATTAAAGTAGCAAAATATTTAACAGGTAATAACAACACAATTTATAAAGATACGACTAATCCTATGACAAACCTACTAACCTTCTGTCATTACAAGGCAAGACGAAGTCTACCCCTACTAGTCTAGTAACTTACTATCATAAATATGCGACCTCCATTCCTTTCTATCTAAGATCATATTGTCAGTGATGTCACGTTGCGCCATGTTCTGTCTAATTACCTCTCCCCAATACTTTTTAGGTCTACCCCTACCCCTTCGCGTAACCTCTATATTTAACCTCTCACACCTCGTAACTGGAACATCGTCACACCTCCTTTCTACATGTCTAAACCATCTCAATCTCGCTGCTCTCATTTTTTCTGCACAAAGGCCTCCCTCACATCCTCTTGAATAATCTCATTTCTAATTTATCACTCCTAGTATGTCATACATCCATCTCAATAGCCTCATCTCCGCAACCTGCATCTTTTGAGCATGTGATTTTTTGATTGACCTACACTCCACCCCATATTACAAATACGGTCTAACCACCATTTTGTAAATCTTACCTTTAAGTTTAGGTAGTACCTTCTTATCACACAATACTCCAAAGGCAAACCCTTCATTTCATCCATGTTGCCCAATGCGATGCGTAACATCATCATCGATCTTTCCACTACTCTGGATGATGGAACTCAGATATTTAAAGCTATCTCCCTTGAAAGTAGGTTGAGTGGCAAGCCTCATTTCCATGCCCCTTTCATCTCTCACAACACTGAATTTGCACTCCAGGTATTCTATTTTGGTCCTGCTCAATTTGAACCCTTTGGACTTCAAAGTAGGTCTCCAAACCTCCAATTTGTTGTTAACTTTATCTCAAGTCTCATCAATAAGTAGTATGTTATCGTAAATAACGTAGATCATGGAACCTCCTCCTGAACAAACCGTGTCAGCTCATCCATTACTAAGGCTAAAAGAAAAGGGCATAAAACAAATCTTCATGAAGTCCCATCTCAACAGGAAAATACTCTGAGTCTCCTTCCACAGTTCTAATTCGAGTTTTGGCTCCATCATACATGTCCTTTATCACCCTAATAAAAAGGTATTATTGTTTTTGAGAAATTTAACATTTTATAGACAAAATACACCATTTGGTGTATTTTAGAAGTAATTACATCAGGAGTTTACACTAGCAAAACTAAAAATATCTATCACCTATACCCCTCCTAAACTATCTAAGAAGAGAGAAATATCCTCCATCTTTCTGAGGAGAGCGTAGTTACACCAACAATAAAAAGTTTATAAGGTAATTCAATTTCAAGCTCTGGAAAGTGGTGCTCTTGTTTTTAGAACATCTCTGATTTCTTTCCTTCCATGTTGTCCACCAGATGCAAGCAGGGACAATCTCTCTATTTCTCTTTGTGGATTGACATATTTCCTTCTCTATTCCAGCATGTTAGGGCTTCTGATGTATGCCTTGGCATGGACCAGTTGATACCTCTCAAGTCAAAAAACACATGCCACAGTTTCTCCATCACTCTGCAATGGATGAAAAGATGATTTGTTGTTTCTGTTTCTCTTTCATCAAAAAGCACCTGGAACATAATTACCTTCCCCTTTTCATTAGATTGTCCTGAGTTAGTATTGCTTGCGTGGCTACCAATCAAGTGAAACAAGCAATCCTGCGAGGTATTCTAACTTTCCATATCATCTTCCAAGGCCAAGGTAAGAGTATTGCAGCTGGCCTATCAAAGTTCGTAATCTGATTTAGATGTGAATATTCCATTTTCGGCCATCAACCATTGTAAACTGTCTTCATTTGTGTTGAGGTTATTGGCCTGCTCCAAAGATTTTTTTTTTCAAATAATAGAAATAAAAAATAAAAAAATAGAAATAAAAGGAGGAAAATTACATTGTGTAATTACACTCAATTCCTTACCTTCCTGAGGAATTGAAGAGTGTGATTACACTCCTTCAATTACATCCAATTCCTCTCTTGCCAAGTAATTACTTGGTAGGTCAAAGAGTGTAATTACACCAAATTCCAATTACATTATGACTTTCCAAACAGGACCTTAGTGAATTACTTTTGTTATCATTTGGGTGTTTGTCTATTCTTTCTATTCATGCCTCGAGTTTCCTGGCAAGATTTTCTTAGATTCTATTTTCAACCCTAGACTTCCGGGTTCAAGAAAACATAAGAGTGTGTCTTTAGTATTCTGAGCTAAAGGATTTCCAGCAATGGGAGTCAAGTCCATTCTTGAATCCTTGTCAATAGGGTATTTCTTCACTTTATGCCCCTAAAATCAAAGTCTAAACTTGTCAAGAGAAGGTGGTTTGATTGCTGTTTACTGAAAGGTATTGCAATGCTCTCCAAGTTTGTTTGCAAAGTTTTTGTTCACCACTCCTCTCAGCTTTTGAGATGACAAAGAAAATCCATATGATTTAGGCGAGAAAGAAGTATGGTGTTTATTTTTAGCGCTCAGTACGAACGATAAATCTACCTGTGAAACTGAGATTGTCCCTTGATGTCGGCACTTGTCAGCTAAAGTTATGTTCTATTGATGTTTGATTCATTTTCTGCTGTCTTGTTTTGAGCTCCGAGTTTCAATTGTTACGTAGTTTCAGTTTACTTGGGCACTTATTGTATTTACAGCTTGAACATTATGTACTACTTAGTGAGATCTTATTCTCTCTTGCAGACGGATAAAATTGAGCTGGAAACCACTGTTGTGGATGAAACAAAAGAACGAGATTCATGTTGTGGACAGGGCCGAAGATTTAGTGGTTGGTTCCTACCCTCCCACTCCTTTATACCTTAGAGTCAGATATTTGTCCAATTTTTCTGTATGGTGTTGGAAATTTTAAAGATTTGACACAGTATGTTCCCAATAACTTTTGGTCTTTGAGAATGATTTGTTTACATGGTCCAGAGCCTCTTGATGCATCACTGATTATTGATTATCTTATAACCTTTAAATTTGAGGAACATAAGGCACATATGCAGATTGCGTAGTTCAAAAGTCTATGTAGTTCAATTTCTGTTAACGTTGCAGGTGATCATTTTGGGATCTGGAATAAATCAAAATGTATTCTTATTTATAATCAGGAAAGTTGATCTTAAATTAATTCCTCTTTTTAATTTTTTAAAATAACAGAAGGTTGGTCTATTGGAGGAGATCCTCTCCCTCCAACCATGAGGTTGGGATTTGAGTCACCAAGGGAGAAAAAGTGTGAAAAACCGTCATTGGCCCCTGTGGGGTTGGGAGGGGGAGGGTTTCAATGTAACACAAATGAATTATTGGTTTCAGCTATCGTACTCCCGCTCAATCTCCTTATCCCTTCTTAGGTTGCACAGTGATAGTCACAGTTCTTGTCCGTCAGTTGTTAGATGTTTCCATTTGAAAATCAAGGGTCTTTAACTTTGTACATTGCGGCTTATAGAAAATCCTTTCTAAGCTTAGACCTTACTGTAAATTGTAAGTTGTGTCCAAGTGAAAGAGTCTTTCTCTTGGTACAGCTGAGGATGGACTCTACAAGTTTGTTGTTAATTTCCTTTCAACTAGATTAAATTTTCACTTATTAGATTATAGTAGATTCAACAATCCGTAATATCTTTGTGAATGTTGCAGATTTTTATTCCATTATGTCTGAAGGTACTGCTAGTGACTCTGATGCTGACAATGAAAGCCGATATGGAGGAGATGCTGAAACTGATGAAGAAGATAGTGCTTTTTTTGATACTAATGATTTTCTGTCTGCTGAATCTCTTAGAAGTGCTTCTTATCGCAATAGAGAGGGTACTGGAAATGCTTGTAGCTCATTAACATCTGAGAGTGAGACCTTTACTGGTCGTACAAGGGAATTGGAGATGGAAGTAAAGACAATCAGTTATCCCTACATCAAAAGAAGGGATAGTCTGCCAGAACCAAAGGAAAAGGAGAAGCCCGTTGGTTTGTGGTCAATAATCAAGGATAATATTGGGAAAGACCTGTCTGGTGTATGCCTTCCTGTGTACTTCAATGAGCCACTATCTTCACTGCAGAAATGCTTTGAAGATTTGGAGTACTCACACCTGGTTGATCAGGCACTGGAGTGGGGAAAGCAGGTCACTTCTCAGCTCTCTCTCTCCCCTTTCTCTCTCTCTCTTATTGCTTATTATGGTGGCTAGCTTCCTTTTTTTTTTTTTTAAGTGTTTGTTTTGCTATGCAGATGAAACTTCTAAATTTATTTCCTACTATCTGTTTCAGTTGGTTATTTTCACTTGCCTTGCGATCTTATGGTTTACAATATGGTGCACAATAGGCTATCATTGAACCTTTTGATAAACTGTGGTTTCTGTTAGAAGAATTTGCTATCTAAGTGTAGAAAGTTTTGGATTTCAATGTTGATTTCGGCTATTCCTTTAAGAAAATAGCTACAAGTATGCTAACTGCAGAGTTTTTTGTGAGTAGAAAGCTAATTATTGAGTGATTAGATCTTTTCCTGTAAAATTGATCCACTTTCATCTAAGTTATGCTGTAAGATCCTATTAGACTTCTAAAATGGAAAAACGTAATGTGTTTTTACATCACATCTTCAATAGCTGGATTTGCTGCACTTGAGCCATAGGTCTTTCAGAAAAAGCCTCTCGACCTCCACGAGGTAGTGGTAAGATCTGGGTACATTCTACCCTTCGAGACCCCATTTGTTGGATTTCAGTGGGTATTTTGTTGTTGTACATCCTAACCTTGATGGTTCCAAATATTTGGTTGCCATCAGATATAGGAATTAGACACTCTAAAGTTTGTCCGACGAGTGATAACCACCTAGATGCCATTTTCTATTTGTCTTTTTTTTTTGACTTAGAAGCCTTAAATAGCTTTTTTTGTTGTGGCTCCCTGGGCTTAGTTCAAGTGGCAAAGGTTGACGGACTTGTGATTTAGGTCACTGGTTCGAGGCCTGTGCCATGCCAACTAAGCATGGTATTTAAGCAAGAAGAGTAGAGGGGCAGGCCCATTATTCCCTGGTATCAAAGGTTGCAATTGGTCCCAAGGGTTTTCTCATTTACATCAAAAATTGTTGCTAGTCATGAGTATCACATTGCTATTGTCTTGAAACTAGTGTTGCGTGCAGATGTTTTGAGTTTTTGTATTTAAAATCTCACATGTATTTTGTCCCTTGTATTGATAAACATGGTTAACATTGTTTTGCCTTGACCATCTTTATCTTGCATTTCTAGTAAGCTTTTATTCAAAGTAATTGAGCTTCAGAATTATTTCTGCAGGGAAATGATCTGATGAGAATTCTTAAGATTGCAGCTTTTGCTGTATCTGGTTATGCGTCGACTCAGGGAAGGCAGTGCAAACCTTTTAATCCTCTCCTTGGTGAAACCTACGAAGCAGATTATCCTGACAAGGGTCTACACTTCTTTTCTGAAAAAGTAGGACTTTTTTTGTGAAACGCCTAAAGATTTGATCTATGAAAAACTTCTCATAAAATGCTATTGCTCCTGTAACAAACTAGATGGCATGTATTTCTGTTGTCTATCCTTTTTGATACCTGTTTTTATGTGCCTGAATTTCAGGTTAGTCATCACCCTATGGTTGTTGCCTGCCACTGTGAGGGCAGAGGGTGGAAATTCTGGGCAGATTCTAATCTTAAAGGGAAGTTTTGGGGACGTTCAATTCAGCTTGATCCTGTGGGTGTTCTGACCCTGCAATTTGAAGATGGTGAGACATTTCAGTGGAGCAAGGTCACTACTTCTATTTACAACATAATAATCGGTAAAATCTATTGTGACCATTATGGTACTATGCGGATCAAAGGCAGTGGTAAATATTCTTGCAAGCTCAAATTCAAGGAGCAGTCTATTATTGATCGAAATCCTCATCAGGTAATATTTATTACTAATAGATTTTATCTTTTCTTTTTAGTGTTGGTGTGAAAACATAAACCTTCTAAGTTATCCCCTCAGAAAATCCAAAAAAGTAAGCAGATATTCAATGTGTAGAGTACAGAGCTTTCTATCTTTTAGGATTATATTAATAGCATTGAATGGATGAACTGGTATTACACAAGCCCTAATGGAAATAGTCATTTAATAAATAATGCTGATAAACTTCTGCATATTTGGAAATCTTAAGTTATTTCAAATCTTAAAAGTTAGTTCCGTTTAAATCATGAGAACTATGTAATATCAATTTCAATTTGAATAGAGGAGCATATATTTCTACTTGTTACCAAATTCAAAGGTTTAACACCTATTTTCTGTGCAAAAAAAGGTTCATGGATTTGTGCAAGACAACAGGACAGGAGAAAAAGTGGCCATGTTATTGGGGAAGTGGGATGAAGCAATGTATTATGTGTTGGGAGATCCAACTACAAAGCCAAAAGGTTATGATCCCATGACTGAAGCCATATTATTGTGGGAGAGGGACAAATCTACACCCAAAACCAGATACAACCTCACACCTTTTGCAATATCTTTAAATGAATTGACACCTGGGTTAAGAGAGAAGCTTCCACCAACTGACTCAAGACTGAGGCCTGATCAGCGCCACTTAGAGAATGGGGAGTATGAACTGGCTAATGCAGAGAAGCTCAGACTTGAACAGTTGCAGAGACAGGTACTCATTCAGTTTTCCCTGTAGTTTGGGCCTGCGCTGCTTTTATAGGTTTCATTGAAACATAAAAATGCGATGAATATAAAAGGTGAGCATTTTGTAAACCATTTAATTTAAAATGCAACTTTCCACTAGCAAAAGCCTGCTTCTTTTAGATACATAGAAATACATCATATGATGATCTTTTGTGTTGAAACGCCATCCATATGTCTTGATATGGACATTTATTTTTCATTGGATCTAACTTGAAAGTTGAGATATTATTGATTCTCTGTTTGCGATCTGTTTGAGTCACTATTCTTACTGTCTTTAATAAGGAACTGTGTGAAGAACCACACCTAAAGGTGTGACTTAGTGATCAATAAAGTGGGAGGAGATCATATCTCAAGATCAAATCCCAGCAAAGGCAAAAACGCCTTCCTAAGATCCCAAGCCTTGGTGACAGATCTACCAGGCGCTGGTTGGATGTGAAAGCACTTGTGGAATATTCAAGTTGCATTAAAGCTGGCCCGAAACCACAAACGTAAAAAATGAAAAAAGAGCTATGCAAAGAACTGCAGTGCAATACGTGATAACTTCTGTTATCTCAAATGGCTACGAAAGCAGATAGAAATCCAAGTGGAACTGAAGGGACTTTGAAGCCCCATAACCTACATCTGAAATAGCAACCAAAAAGGTTATTGAGGAACGGAGGGAGACACAGTTAGAGATGAGATTCTGCATCTTTAGGAGCTTTTTACGAGTTTGTTACATCTACTGCAGTACATTTTATTCTTCCAAGTAGCTTCAAAATATCGGTGTTGACCATGATCATGGAGTTATCCTACCTAAACACATTAATTTCTGCAATTTCATGTTTAAGGAGGTTATGGTGATTCTAAAGTTCATTGATTAAAATTGCTGGTGCAGGCAAGGAAACTGCAGGAGAGGGGTTGGCGACCAAGATGGTTTAGCAAGGATGAGGATGGTTGTTATCGGTATGTTGGTGGATATTGGGAAGCAAAAGAAAAACATAACTGGGAAGGTATCTCTGATATATTTGGGCGGGCAAGTGATCCTTCTCCAATAATCGAAGAGTGATTGCCTGCTCGTCATTTCTTATGGAGCATGGCTCTTCTAACAATTAGGTTTCTGAGTTTTGACATTTCCTTTCACGATGATATTGCCCATTTTAATGTGTATAATATCAGTTCAACTAGACCTGTTATCGTAAGAGAAGTTTCCGAATCATTCAACTGGGACTTGGAATTATCCTTAATTGTCACGGTTCAAAGTTGTAATTCTTTTTCCCTAAAATGAAAAAAATGAAGTTATATCTGATTTACTCTCGAAGCTCGATTCATTGAAGACTTTATATGAAATAGTATTAGTACAAAATTACATATAATATCTCATTTGTTGCGATTAACTAGTGTTTTAAGCCTTTACAACTTTGACTAGCGTATCTAGATTGAAATGCCCTTTTTTGTGTAATTGAGTAATGAAGTGAACTATTTGTATTTATTTAATATTTCTACATGGGAAATTGTAGTATAATATAATGAAGACCTTTTTTGAAAAGTTGAAGTCAATTCCTTATCGATATACTTTATTTGTAAGTTTTGAGTTGCAAATTATGTCATCAATTTATCATACCATGCTAGAGTAAATTTTATAAATGACACTTATTAGACAATATATTTCAAAGTTATAACATAATTAATTTTCTTTCAAATTCTAACAGTAAATTTTTTATAGTATATAACATTTTTTTTATATAATAAATTTAAAAAATATAAAAAGTATTTATCAAACGTTAAAATCTATATTGATTAGATTTAATTGTCATAAAATAAGGAAAGTATTAAAGAGAAGAGATTTTACTTCCTTATATTACTCAAGTCAGTTGAGTAAGTTTTTCGTTATTAGGCTTTCTTAGAATACTTTTTCAATTTTATCTTCTACGTTTTTTTTAATGGTGGTTATTTTGTATTTCAACTGAAAAAAATAAATTAATATTCTAATAAATAAAAAATAAAAAGTTTGTATCTATACTAATTTAGCATGTCGGTAGACGAGATTGTAGAGGTTAGTCATTTCTTCAAGTTCTTCAAGTTTTGTTTTGTTTTGTTTTTTTTTTCCTTCACAAAATAGCAATTATGTCTGAAATTAGATGTAATTTTTTATGTGAATTAATTTGTATTATGAATGGGGCTTGGCGTTCGATTGATTCGGTTCGATTTATAAAATTTGATTCGATTTTCAATTTTCGATTTAGTGAAAATATCAATTCAAATCAAACTAAAATAAATTCAGTTTAGTTCGATTTTTATAATTTCGGTTCAATTATTTTGGTTTGATTTTTCGATTTGTGATATTAATTGAACAAGTCTTTGCATAGAATATTAGTCTTTGCATCCCAAGTCCCTTAATTTACATCTAAAATGCATAATTACTTATACAAACACTCCCTCCGTCTAACTTTATTTGGCCTCTATTAACTTGACACAAAGATTAAGAAGTAATAAATGACGGGATAATTTTACCAAAGTTGAAAAATGTAATGGAAAAATGACTATAATTAATGATAAGAATAAACTAAGAACTAAGTGTAATTTTGATTTTATAAAATGGACAAGTATTTTATTGTTGAACATCCCAAAATAATATAGGCGTCAAGTAAGGATGGAAAGAGGGAGTACAAGAATGCAGCTTCTCCAAAACCCAGCAAACACTAGTTCTTTCTCCATGAAAAGGAGAGTGTTTTAGAGCTCTTTCGTCCATAAGAGAATAGTATTCTATATAGTTTTTAGGATCAAACAGGATATGATGAGTTACTAACGAAAACAGTAGTCAGCAACTCAAAAACAGTAGGCAACAACTCAAATTAGTTACATCCACAACAGTCAGCACTGCACACACCAAAACAACTCCAAAAACTTTTCAAGTTTCTAGACTAACGAGTCTATATGCAAACAAAACCAAAGACTATTATGTATGGAATAAATCCCAGCCAGTATCAAAGATATTCATAGTTTAATGAAACAAACCAATAGTGTCCAGATGTTCTGTGAGTGTGTGATCATGGCTACGAGTCGTCGTCAAACGACTGTCGAGGGAATATCGGAATAGGGTCTAGTGACTAGCCGTCTAGGGATATTTGTGAAGTGTGATTAGGATTTAGGTCAACTTTCAACTTAGGAATAAAAGAATTAGAAATTCTAAATAGGATGTTATTGGATTTTGGACGGGTACTGGGTATTGGACTAGTGGGTATTTGAATTTGGGTTTGGGAATTGGGCCTACGTATTGGACAAAATCAAAATGGATTAGAGTCTAAGATAGTATTTAGTATTAAATTCGATTTTTCAGTTAACTGAAATTATATATTGTAAAAACTGAAAACTGAATCGAATTATCAAAATTTTTAAAATTTCAAAGCGAAACCAACTTAAATAATCAAAAAATAAAAACTGAAAAACTAAAAAGTTTAGTTTGGTGAATTTTTTCGGTTTGAACCAAATTATACCCCAACCCCTAATTATGAATCATATTAAGATTATAAATTATAGACGGATTTAACAGAAACAAATTTTTTATGATTGATTTATGGAGGCTTGCCTCTGGAGTATTGTATGACAAGAAGATACCACCTAAACTCAAAGGTAAGTTTTACAGAATGGTGGTTAGACCATATTTGCTATATGAGGTGGAGTATTGACCAATAAAAAATGCACATGTTCAGGAGATACATGTCGCAGAGATGAGAATGTTGAGAAGGATGTGTGGTCACACTAGGAGTGATAAGATTAGGAATGTGACCATCCAGGAGAAGCTAGAGGTGACCCCTATGGCTAATAAGATGAGGGAAGTGAGACTGCAATGGTTTGAACATGTGCAGAGAAGGAGTATCGATGGTCCTGTTAGGAGGTGCAAGAGGTTGGTTTTGGGAGTTATATGGAGAGGTAGAGGTAGACTGAAAAAGTATCGGGGGAAGGTGATCAGACAAGATATGGCGAAACTTGATCTCACTGAGGACATGACCTTAGACAGAAAGGACTGGAGGTCGCGAATTAGAGTAGCAGGCTGATTGGTTGGTAGGTTAGGTGGATTTCTGGCCTTGGGGTATAGTAGGGTAGTAGGAGTAGTCGTGTTTTATGTCATGTATTGTCATTATGTGTCGTATATGTGTTAATTTTATCGTATTTACATACTGTCATGTGTTTTTCATTATTAGTTGCTCTTTCTGTTCCCTTTCCTTTCTTTTTGGTCATATCTAGTTTATTTTGCTTCTAGGTTTTTTAGATGAGGGTTCCCAACAAACAACCTCTCTATTTCTATGAGGTAATGGTAAGGTCTGCGTACATTCTACCCTCCTCAGACCCCACCTGTAGGACTCCACTGGGTATGTTGTTGTTGCTGTTGCTGTTGTTCATTTATGTAAAAAAAAAAAAAAAATTCTTCGAATAACTATTTGCAAAATTTTTTTTTAACAACTTCATTAGGTATTCTGGAAGGACAATTACCTGTTTTGATTGTGATGAATTTCATATAAATTTGATTTTCGTGATTCATATGTAGTATATTTATAGTTGGTATACAACAGTGGCAGGTTCAGGATTTTCACTTAGGGGGTTCGAAATATAAAAGTATAAATGTGTGAATAAACCAACAAAAATAATTTCCAAAGGAAGTAGTAATACGTAGTCTAATATTATTTCAACACTTTTTCTTTTAAAAATTAAAGTGAAATATTGCGCTGGGCTTCCCAAGGTCAAAATTCAATGAAAAGGAATAATTAAGAGAAACTAAAAAATAATGCTTTAAGTGAGATTTCAACCCTAAGCGTTAGGGTTTATTTAAAAGAAGACCTACCATTATACTAGACTTTGCTTATTGTTCAAGATGTTCAAGTTTAATCTATATACTTAAATATAGAAAATTTATCTTATATATACAGGCCCCCTCCCTAGGTCCACCCCTGGTATACAGTGCTATTTGTGTGTTGCCATAAAATATTATGAAATTTAATTATTTCATGGCAATGTACATTAAGATTTCAGATGACATCAATATGTTGTTCAATCGGTATAATATATATTAATTGTTTATTTTTGTTTATGTTTTGCATTAACGTGATGTAAAGTGTAAATATTTGATTGAGGAGCATTTATTTGAAATTAATATATTTTTTGGAATCCTTCAATTTAGTATTATAAACGTGAACTGAATTTCTCTGTTATACTGGTATAACGTTTATATGTATAGTGTTTATGATTGGTATACTAATTTATGCATTGGCATAAAATTGATACGTAACCGATATAACTTCAAACTTCAAAGTATATGAATTTTGGTAGCATATGGTGTGGATTTAATATGAAATTAGTATAATATGTATTAGACATATTTTATGAATTAATTTTGTATTAACTTGGTAAACAACAACAACAACAATTTACCTAGTGAAATCTTACCAGTGAGGTTTAGGGAGGGTAAATTGTACACAAACCTTACTGTTACCTCATAGAGATAGAGGAGTTATTTTCGAAAGACCCTCAACACAAATATAGCAGCCCCAAAAGTAGAAAATATTAGATACAAAAATGACTATAGTGGAAAGCAATTGAAAACTCATAGATACAATACAAGTAGTAAAATAAATGACGGTCAATAACAACATAATATATAATGGCAAAACTAATTCTACTACTATCACAAGGCAAGACATCATCCTACCCTTACTAGCCTACTAGCTTCTACCCTAATACTCAGGTCGTATCCTCAGTGATTTGATGCTGCGCCATATCTTTTCTAATCACCTCCCTTAATATTTTTCGGTCTACCTCTACCCTTCCGCATAACCCTTAAATCCAACCTCTCACACCTCCTAACAGGAGCGTCAACACTTTTTCTTTGCACATGCCCAGACCATTATAGTCTTGCTTCTCTCATCTTGTCTTTCACAGAGGCCACCCAACTTCTCCCGAATGATCTCATTCCTAATCTTGTCCCCACATCCAGCTCAACATTTTCATCTCCGCAACCTGCATCTTTTGAACATGTGAGTTTTTAACTGGCTAACATTCCACCCCGTAGAGCAAAAATGGTCCAACCACCATTTTGTATAACTTACCTTTAAGTTTAGGCGGTATTTTGTTATCAGATAATATTCTAGAGGCAAGCCTCTATTTTATCTATGTTGCCCCAATACGATGTGTGACATTATCATCTATATCACTACTACTCTAGATGATTGATCTCAGATATTTAAAACTTTCTCTCTTGGGAATAGATTGAGTGGCAATCCTTACTTCAATGTTCACTTCATCTCTCGCAACATTAAATTTACACTCCAAGTATTCTGTCTTGATCCTGCTCAATATGTACCATTTAGATTCTAAAGTGTGTCTCTAGACCTCCAACCTATCATTAACTTTATCCCTATTCTCATCAATCAGTATTATGTCATCCACTGTGTCAACTAATCCATCACTAAGACAAAAAGAAAAGGGCTCAACATAGATCCTTAATGAAGTCCTATCTCAATAGGAAAATACTCTCAATCTCCTCTCACCGTCCTTACTCGAGTTTTGAATTTGTCATACATGTTCTTTATGACCATAATATACACCATTGGAATACTCTTTCACTTCTAGACACCTCTATACTTGATCATATTTTGTATCAACTTGGCATGAAATAAAAATGTGTTAAATTCTTGACTAGCATTAATGTAAATTTAGTATAATTTTGAAATCCTACAATTTAGTACAATAAGATATAATTTTTTTTGTCTTTTATACTAGTTTAAAATTTGTATAAATTTTCTATTCTTTATTTATATATATATACTATTTATAATTCACACATCTTGATATAATTTCTAAGCATATGCATTAAATTATTTTATTCTACGAATTTAATGTGACATTATTATAATGTGCAGTACATATTTGTTGTGATTGTTGTTTGCAGTAATATGGTATAACGTCCTATTATTTTCAAGTATAGACATGAACTTAATATATTTTTTATAAAACAGGCAAGTATGTTATTTTTGGATGAAAAAATTGTGTACAATTTGCAGTCCATAAGAAGCAACAAATGTAATTGTGGACGATTTCAACTTGATGAAATACCTTATGGACATGCAATGGTTCTTCTTAGATATAGGAATCTACATAAACAAGATTATTTCTCTCCGTATTATAGCAATAAAAACTATTAGGAAGCATATGCAATTTTTGTTGAACCTTGTCACACCCCGAGTTCACACCCTAGGCGTGGCCGGCACCCAAAACCATTTCTAATCCTAAGCGAACCACTTGGTGTGGCTACTTCACTCAGTGGAAAACTTGAATATTAAGTGAAAGACTAAAATATAATAAACTAAAATGCAGCAATTATCTGAATAGTCTGAATAGTGGGATATCTCCACAACAACTGAAAATAAGATTTGAAACACCTGTCATATAATCTATGGAATCTAACTAGAATAATCTAAAATAACTACCAGGACAATCTGATGGTAGCCACAACTGAAAGAAATACTAAAGAAAACATAGATAATGACTTCAAAGCCTCTGACTGAGAAGAAACCTCACCAATAGCTAGATGGATGACTGGTCATCAATGGAGCATCTGCTGAGGAATTCTAGTACCTACATCTGCATAATGAGACGATGTAGGTCCAAAGGACATCAGTACATAGAATATATGGTATGTAAAATGACCCAAATGGAAACTCAGGATAAGGCGTGTTTTTTGATATTCACCCGTTGCTACATTTTGTAGGTTGTGAGCCTAATCTGTCTTGCTAGACTTCTTGTTACAGGATCGAGCTTTTGGATCACTTATGAGGTAGTTGGTTGTTTCTTCGGCAGGCCTTCGAGAATCCTTTATTATGTTTTATTCTTTTTGAGGACTATACATTGAGACTTGTATTATCATTTGTGTATTCTTATTATTAGAGGCTTGTACATGTGACACTAGTTTTGGGATGGTAGTAGTATTGGTTTCCCTATGCTTATCTATTACCTTGCACTCTTTATCTTCTTCTTTTATTATTATGTTGGGTTATTCAGACTTTGGACTGATTCGCCTTAGTGGATCAGGGGAGTGCCATCCGAATTTTTGGTCATGATAATGTGGTATCAGAGCCCTAGATTCATAAGTTTCATATGTGTACAAATCCAGTTTAGTAGAGTCTTGAGGATCGATGCAGAGATGTTCGTTATTTATCTTTGAGAGGATATGAAGGCTTCTAGAAAATTCTCTTTTGCTTCTTTCTAATTAATTCGTGTGTGGAATTTGTTTAAGTGTTGAGTGATTGTGTGTCCTTTTACGAGATGACAAAGACTAGAGCTACAACGGCTACCGGACGAGAGGAGGCAGCCCCCTAAGATTGTTATTGATGTCCCAGCTAGGGATAGGGGCCGAGCTAGAGGTCGACGTCGAGGCCAGGGTCGAGGAACATCACTGGTCAGAGATTATGAGGGGTTATCTCCCTCAAGCCAATTATGAAGCCAAGAAAAGAGCAGGTTCCTCCATAGTATGCTACAACATCACTATCATAGGATGCTCTTCTAAGGGTTTTGAGTGTACTTGAGACCATGGTGTAGGCAGGTAACCCAGTTGATACATCGAGTACCTCTCAGACACGAGTTAGAGTTCAGCCTTTGGGTAAACAGTAGGCTACTGAGGACCAAATACAGGTGGAGCAGCCACTAGAATCACCTATTGTTAAGATCCTTCCAGCAGTTGCCTTTACTGATGACGAGCAATGGAGATATGTGTAACACCTCAATTTTTTAAGCTAAGACTAAGCCATCTTTCATATGATATAGAATTTTAATTGATGATTCCTAATTGAGGATAGGTGTTAAAGTGAATTTCTTAGTGTGAGAATAGAATTGGAGGTAATCTAAGGTCACACAAAACCTTCGAGTACGAAGTTAAACTAAAAACATTCTTAGTGTTTGAGTTCTAATGAAAAACTTTATAAAAGTTAGGTAGACCAATGAATTTTAAGTTGTATATATATGCTCAGGTCAATTCCTAAGTATTTAAAGTATATTAGTTGTGATTTAGACTCATAAGGGATCTTTTACATCAAGCCAATTCCAAAGAATTTCTACCGACTAAGTTTTCGAATGAATTGATAGAAGGGTCAACTTCAAATGGCCATATATCCTAAAATATAATGATTTGGGTGGCCCATAATATACTAAATTAAATATGTTTTAATTAGCTTTTTAACACATCCAATTTCGCCTTAATCGGAGTTCAGAGTAAAAAGTTATGACCATCTTATTGAAGACACGCAGAGCTGTCTGAAGGTCCAGACAGCTCCGCGTCGTGGATTTGACGTGAACTTTTCTGGATAAGCTAAGTGTTGTCCTTTTATTTTATTTTGAGGGTACTTTTATCCGAAAATCCTTTGGGAGTCTATTTAAAGTTCCAAAACGTATAAAACTCCAGTTTTTCATAAGTAAAATTCTCTCCTTCTCTCCTAAACATAAACACTCAAGAATCATCAAGAAAATCATCAAGTTAGGGTTAGCTTTCAAGATTCATCCTCAAGGTAAGTTCTTCTTGATCAAGAACTCTAAAGATTCTAAGTCAAGAATTTAAGAATTTAAGAGAAACCCTTCAAATAATGTCTTTCCAATTTCTTCCACTCTAAAAGAACTACCAAGATCGAGGATTTTCTCCAAGAAAGCTAGTATTCATCAAATTTCAATTGTGATACTAACTTTTCAGGTATGTAAGGCTAAACTAAAACATAGAATTGTTCTTCTATGTGCCCCTTGATGGAGAAAGATTGATAGATGTATGTATTGACTCACTATGCATGTTTTTCCATGAATGTTTTCTTGCAAATTATATGTCACACCCTGAGTTCACACTCTAGGCCTGACTGGCACCCAGAACCATCTCTGGTCCTAAGCGAACCACTTGATCTGGCTGATTTACTCAGTGGAAGACTTAAAAGATAAATGAAAGGCTTGAATGATATAAACTAAAGATACTACAATGTCTAAAATAACTGAAAATAATATTCGGAGCTCTTGACATACAGTCTATGGAACCTCTAACTGAAATAATCTCGAGCAACTGCTTAAAATAAGTACAAAAAGAAGAAAGCATAGACAAAGACTTCAAAGCCTCTGATTGGTAAGAGGCCTCACCAATGGTTGGATGAATAGCTGATCCTCAACGAAGCATCTGTTGAGGAACTCTGTCATCAGCGTCTACATCATAAAATGATGCAGGTCCAAAGGATGGCAGTATGTGGAATGTACGGTATGTAAAATGACCAAAACGAAAACTCAAGATAAGGCACTATGCTTAAAGTAGCTAAAACATGTCTCGAAATAAGATAACATAAGTAAGAATGCAATATATACTGAAAATAGAATATATGTTGATAGTCTATATGTAGAAACTAACTTGCTTTAACTTAGGGAGTGTCTCTAACCGAGAACAATCATTATGAGCTTCGTGATGATACAACGTCTTGCCCATGCTGCCAGAGCTGTCTCATACTTTGCCGGGGTAAGGAATGAAAACTAGGGTAGTGGATCCATCCCAAAACTGGGTCATCTCAGTGGCAATAAGAAGTTGTACTTTTGGTATAATCTTACCCTACGCTGGCTGCGTAGTTTATGAGTTAAAGTTATTATTACTCTCACTCATATCGGTGCTTAATACTGCTTCCAAAATAACTTTTATAATGCTCATACTTAAAATAGTATTCTTGCTTTAAGTGTTACTTTCTTCAGTTTGGGACTTAGCCCAACTTTAGCTTTTCTTGAACTTTTCTCAACTTGTCTCTTTTCCTTGACTGAAAATAGTATCATTACAAATGTCTCAAAAACATAATTATATTATTCAGCTATCTTACAAATACAAATCTTTAGGTATTCCTTAAACTTAACTCAAGCTATGAACGTTATAACTTTTCATGAAATAGATATAGGATTCTCATGAATATGACAATAGTTGTAAATCTTGCTCAATAGCTTATCTTAGTGATAAAATCAGTAAAAGTCATGATTTTTATCAAGAAGAATGCATGAACAAGTATTTTGATGAAATTAACTAGTAATGGAGGAAACCTTGATTTCAACTTATAAATATGATCTTGGGTAGAAACTGGTGGTCATAGATACTAAAATAATATTAGGATAACTTTTGGAGGGCCTTATATACCTTGAAAATTAGCTTCTTGGAAGAATTGAAGAAGATTTTTAAAAGCCCTAACTTTTGCCCCTTTGAAACTATGGTCTGAGTTCTTGAAGTATTTTTAACATTAATGATATGAATACTCAGATTTTAGGGGTTTAATTAAGTGAAAGCTGACAAGTTTGGGCTTAAAAGGGTGAGAAAAGTTGAAAATACTATCATGATCCAAGCCTAGGGCCTAGATGTGATACGACGAATGGGAATCCGAAGGGACTCAAACAAGCCTCTTAGCATATCAATCACACATCCTTGGTCGCAGAAGTAAAGTAAAAGATAACAAGAGATATAATAAAAAGGGAAGTGGGACTAAGGAAAATCTTTGCATTCATAAACGCATAAGAGAGTCAAGCTCATAGTATAAGTACATCATAATATCCAATAACACCTCTAATATGGAATGGAGCAGGAGTCAAGACACTTTCCGAGCTCACCCTCATAATAACAAGTGTTCAACATAAAATAGTCTCAAAATAGCAAGAGTATTGTAGATAGTGTCATCGAACTTGAGGACTCACCAAAGCTTATCTCCAAAGTATCAACTAGCCACGTGGAGGATGATCAAAAGGTGGTTCAATCCTTACTTGGTAATGTCATGTAGGCATAGAGTATGTGTTAATACATTTGAATGTACTAAATATGCGGGATGCAATGCAATCAAGACATAAGCCAATATAGTCAAAATGGATAATCATAGGCAACAGATATGTAATATCAATATGGCATACATGATCAATGCTCATAATAAAACATACTTGTAAATCATTCATCTTGCACAGTATATATAGAATACACATGTGTCAGAAGAGACCTCAACTGACATAGCTCAAGTAGCTACAACTTGGAATCCAAGGCATGACACCCCCTCGATAAGGTGGAACGAGCATGACACCCCCAGACTAGGTGTGGTCTACTTGCCAAGACAAACCAAATATGATAACATGACTAGATGGATCCACTAGTATAGCAAGAGTAATAATCATAATCCTATGGTGGAATATAATTTAGAGACAAAAGACTTTATATAAGGACCCCTTGAATCGAGCCCCCAGCTTAAGCGTCAATCGGTGCTAAGTCAAATCTCACGGAATACTTGACATAATCATAACTTTTAAGAAACATGGAAATATGACATGAACTTCTAATTGTGATCCTAACATGAAATATGGGAGTAGATCATAATCATACATGAAGCCTTGCTTTAACATGAATGACTCACAAGAGGTAAAAACATTGAAATAGGGCTTAGCTTGCAACTTGTAAAATCATAGATAATTTTCATGAATTCAATACATACTTGAAATTCCTTAATCATCATATAGTCATTTGACTTGTAAATCATGAAATAGATCATCAATAACTTGAGAATTCTTAACTTGATATTTTATCAAGCACTTGGTGGGTTCATGATACTAGTTCAAAGTCATGCAATTGAAGTGTGAAACAAGATGGAAAAACTTAATGCAAATCAACCCACCAACATGTAGTAAAACTCTCATGTAGGGTACCTTGATATCCATCATCAAAACTCATAATAGATCTTAGTTTTATAGCTTAAAAACATGCATAGTCTCAACAGGCAAAGATCAACTCATAGTGTAAGCCAAAATAGATACTCATGCATAATAAATAATACTTTGATGAAACCCCAACATAATTCATGCTCATATTTCATAATAAAAGATATCCATAAGTAATACAACTTGAAATCGTGCAATTTTCATAAAAAAGAAGATTGGGCTTCACAGGTGAAATGACCCAATAGATGAAACTCACATATCTCAAACTTGGGTTTTCTTGAGATGAGCTTGAACGAAACTTAGAGCTTGAAGTGAATCCTTGAGTTCCAAAGTTAGGCTTGAAATCTTTGAATTTAGAATGAGATATTTGGTTAAGTCTTGGAGAGGTTTTAGTGAGGGTTTTGAGTGATATAGAGTTGAAAAATGGCTAACTATGGGTGATTTCACGTTTTAATGGGCATGAGACTATGACCTCAATGCCCTTAGCCGCATAAGAAAAACTAAAGAAATTTTTTGTACTGATCCATATCTGGTCTGCAACGCGGATCCAATATGAAGGAACAAATAACACTGATCCGCGCCCCTGGCACATCGCAGCCAAGGCGCAGATGCTCTCTGGAAATTGTAAATTAGTAAAAAAATTTTTTTGCTATGGGTCCTCTAAAATCCGGAGAATATGAAGTTGAATTTTGGATATCATGCATGGATCTTGAGATGTATGAAAATTATAATTATGGCCATTCTGAAGCACATTTTGAGGCGTTTCAATTACCTCTCTTTAAAATTGCAAGTCGGGTCATCTATGGGACCCTCTATGATCCATAGAAGCATTTACGGCTCGTAGGGGACTTTTCGTAAACTTTTGGACAATTTTTGGAGTCTCTAGAACTTTCTACGCGCCCCATTCTATGACTAATAGAGTATTCTATGACCGTAGATGCGTCCATAAAGTCTGGGGCTAAAAAATTGAAAGTTTCTGACTCTCTCCATGAGATAGAAATGTGGGTCGTACTCCGATTTATGACCCATAAAGGGGTCTCGTATTCTAACTCTGCACTGGCAGTCTTTAGTAAAATGATCATAACTTTTGAATCCGAACTCCAAATAACGTGAAATTAGTTGCGTTGGAAAGCTAAAAAAAGATCTTTCATTTGATATAACATGGGACTTCTAATTATTTATGTGCTAAGAGTTATAATCATTTCAAATTGACTCTTACATAATCCAAGACTAGGACCTTATCTTGTAGGAAAGTTTTGAATCCGACTAAGTACTAGAGGTCTCTTATGACCCTAATACATTTCTTATATATAAGAGTGAGGCTTGAAGCATAATTACTTATGAGGATAGAGTTATAAGGTGTCACATTATACATTCTATGTATTTTCATATGTTGATATTCATCATAACCTTAATTTTACTGATTAAAAGTTATTGTATAAACCCTACAAGATATTTTGTAAAAGATATATGAATGAACCTAAGGATTGAGTCTAGAACCTTGACTTGGGTATGTTGATTGTGATTATGATATGAGCATGATGATAGGTTGATAGAACTTGATGGTCATGTGAGCATTCATAAATGAATACTAATGATTCATCTAATCGATTATCCTCCTAATGATTGGTTTGAGCTCTTTGAGAGATTGATCGAGAGTTAAGTTGATGAGATGATTGATATGATAAGCCGGAAGGTCCGATTGGATAGAGATGATAAGATGATGAAAGTCCTTATGAGACTACTTGAGATAATTGATTGAGATGGATAGTCTTATGAACATTGAGTCTTGGGAGGAGTATCGAATAACAAAATGAGGAAGAATAAGTCCAACTCGTACTCATTAACTATACCACCAAGCGTAGGTAAGGATTGAACCATTAGATCAGAGGTTCCGTCTAGAGTTGAATTCCTTTGAAGCAATAGAGGAATTGATGGACTAGATCCCCTGTAATTCAGTTTGTTCTTTACCTGGCAAGTACGAAACAACTGTGGCAATATCAGCGGGATTATTATACAATCACTGGCTCATAAGTGATTGTTGCTGGATAAGAGAAACTCCCAGATAGGTTCTATACCAATAGTACTCTAATTTGATTTGATTGGATGAGATTGGTATTGATTGGTCATTGTCTACTCCTTATTCTTTCTTTAGATAGACATTTGACATCCTAATTTAGTATCTTCTGAGTTGATGTTATTCTACATATATCTGTTTCATTTAGCCATTTTACATACTCATACATTCCATATATTGACGTCCATTTAGACTGCATCATTTTATGATGCAGAAACAGGTATTAGAGATCATCAACAATTATTTCGTTGAGGATCTATTTGCATTCAGCTGATTGGTGAGACTTTCTTACTTTTGAAGGATTTTCATATTACTATCACCTAACTACTAGAGTTAAAATTTTCTTTTATTTGATTTGAGGTAACCATGGACCTATTATTGGAACGATCTAGATTGTAAAGTTAGTGTCTTCATAGACTAGATAGTAATGATGTCATATTGAGACTTTTATCCCTTGACTGATTTCTTTTAAAACTATTCTTATGTTAGAGAATTGGAGTGTAATTATTGGCCTATGACATCTATATATTGAGACAAATTGATGATTTAATTTGCCCATCTTATTTTCTTTTTATTTTAAGTCTTCTGCTGATCAAATGAATGTGATGAGTCCAGTGGTTCGCTTGGGAGCGAACAATGGTTTCTGAGGTCTGGCTACATCAAGGGTATCCTCCTTGGGCATGCCAAACTTGGTGTCAGAGTACAAAGTTCAAGTGTCCTAGGGTATCTATGAAATCGTGTCTATAGGATCTTATTTATGGTTGTGAGGGCCCCACTTCTATAAATGAGGGACTATTGGCATGTAAGAAAAGTTTCCTTTCTTTCAGATTCTGAATGGTGCGATAGAGCTATTCCCTAAGAAACTTAAGACAATTCTTGGCATTTCTCTAAACCTTTCCACTTTGAATCATTTATGAGGTGATAGAGATAGTAATATTTAGCTCCTTACTGATGAGTTCCCTTGTGATAAAGAAATCAGAATGATAGAGAGACTGCACCAGGCTTGAGAGAGGCAAATGAGTGTGCTGAGTTGGTTGATTCGAAAAAATGCACTTTATTCATGTAAATAGTGCATTTGATGTTAGATCAAGATGTACCCCAGACTTTTTTATCCAAAACTTACTTCTGATATTATCCATGAGAGGGGAAAATCATGTCCCTAAAGTTTGACGTCACCACCTAAGAGAATGTGATTTGAGATCTTGTAAACCATAAGTAGAATTGAGTCATCCTAGAGTTAGAATGGCGACGATGAAAAAAAAAAAGGAGACCAGATAGTGAGTGTGATAGTCGATTGAAGCTTGTAACTAGAGTTATGCATCTATTGGGTAAGTAATAAGGTGATGAGTTAATTTCCATAAGTTTTGACAAAAGAGTAGTAAGTACCATTTGATTTTCATGATGAGATATAGCGAAAAAATTACTATTAGGAAGAGTTGGAATGTGCTTAACCTAGAAAGAGGTTTATGTTGATGTTCCATAGTATTAGTGAGGGCGAAGTATAGATGTTAAATAGGGAAACAGAGTGCTTTCAATGTGATAGATCTAAACTAGGCTTATACTTCTGAAGTGAGATCCTCATGAGATTTATAGAGTTATGAGCTTAGCCAGATAAAAAGGTATAGTAAATGGGTGAATGGTACTTGAGTTGTAAAGAGGGGATGTGCTGATTGAGTATTCGTTATGAGATTTCAGCAGGCATATGTTCCTAAATTTTACCTAGTAGTTACAAGTTGATATAATATGGGAAAAATGTGTGATGAACATGTTAGCACTATACTCTAAGCTTTAACTTTGAATAGCGTGAAAAAGGAGATAACATTATGACAGTGATAGTCATAGTTGGAGATTTTCTATAATAGGCTTTGCATAGTGTATGTTTAAGATTAAGATGTTGATTTACAAGGAATGTGATGCTATGAGTATAATGTTAGTACCCATTAGATGAAAATAGTAAATAGAGGATAAATCATTAGATAAGAAGAGTATGATAGTGTAAATTGTGTGAAGCTCTAAGTTATGACTTGCTATGGAACCTAGATAGTATAATTGAGTTATGATGTGGAGTAGGCTAATATAAGCAATCTTTGTAACCCTTAGTAATTAGGTTGATGGGGACTTATGTATTGATGATGATGACTTTTCCATGATAATACAAGTTATCTACAGTCAAACATATAAAAGCTTAGAAGTTGAGTGTTAGAAGACTAACAGAAGAGGTTATATCATAAAGAGTGCAGAAAGTGGCTAAGTATGCCAATAAGAGCAGCTAGTATAAAAAGATGCCCATAGAGATAAAAGGAAGCTAAGAATGGTCTCTTAGAAGAAAGTCTTAATAGCAATTTTATATATATTAAGTATAGTATAACAGAAGAGTTTAAGATGTTCTTGGGGATAGTGATACCCTGACCGTATGAAGAGCTATATCTATAGCATAGTAAAGAGAATCAATTCGCAGACTTAGAGAGATGACCTTTGTGCTAAGGGGGAGATGAGGAGGTAATGAACTAAGGTCGCTCTTGAGCTTTTGATACTGATGAGTTGATCAGATGAGACATCAATGTTTTTCTATCTCATATGTTCTTTATACTTCAGTCGAGGTGATATTCCATTCCCTGCCTTGTGTATGAGTGTCATTACCATGGCCTAGTCCCATGCACCTCATGTTGATTCCTATTCATGTTGAGTTTCGAGATAAGAAGTGATAACTTCATTTAGCGATTCTAATCTTACCACACAGATCTAAGAGTTCCTAGCCCTATGTTGAACGAGGATGTGACTTGAGTTTTACATTATATATAGTTCTATGAACTCAGAATGAGCGTTGAAAGACGAGGGAGATAATATTAGGTTATGAATGTTCTCAGATCAGATTTCTTGATTGAATCATACTAATGATTTTTCATTCAAAGCCCTTTCAGTAATTCTCCTTTCCACTCTTGATGATAATGTTGATGATAGTAGATGAGTTATGAGTGATGGGAGAGAGTGAGTGTTCCTGAATTATGATCGTAGAGTTGAGTTTCTATCGTCCAGTTGATGTTTCTCTTGAGTTTTTGCGTACTTGAGTATGCAAGTCCTTGATGGTATTCGTACCTAATAATGATGTTAGAGATAAAGTTTAAATTCTAGATATAGAGTTTCAAGTCTATTGTTGATAATGAGTATTCGATTATCTGAGTATTTGAGTTCTTGTTGGTATTCGTGCTTGATGGGTCCCCAAGTTTACTCATCTTTCAAGGAAGAATGATCCCAAGGTGCTGATAATGTAACACCCTAATTTTTTTAAGCTAATAATGATCCATATTTCATATGATATAGAATTTTAATTGATAATTCTTAATTGAACATAGGTGTTAAAGTCAATTTCTTAGTGTAAGAATAGAATTGGAGGTAATTTAAGGTCACACAAACCCTCTAGTACGAAGTTAAGCTAAAAACTTTCTTAGCATTTGAGTTCTAATATAAAATTTTATAAAAGTTAGGTGGACCAATGACTTTTAGGTTGTATATACATGCTAGGGTCAATTCCTAAGTATTCAAAGTATATTAGTTGTGATTTAGAGTCATAAGAGATCGTTCACATTAAGCCAAGTCCAAAGAATTTATACCAACTAAGTTTTTGTATGAACTGATAGAACGACCAACTTCAAACAACCATATCTTCTAAAATATAATGATTTAGGTGGCCCATGATACACCAAATTAAAGATATTTGAATTAGCTTTCAATGCGCCAATTTCACCTTAATCGGAGTTCAGAGTAAAAGGTTATGACCATTTTATTGAAGATGTGCAAAGCTGTTTGATGGTCTACGACAGCTTCGCATCCCGGACTTGACGATTTTTGCTGGATAAGCTAAGTTACTTCCTTTTATTTTATTTTGAGGGTACTTTTATTCTAGAATCTTTGGGGATCTACTTAAGGTCCCAAAATGCATGACACGTCAGTTTTTCATAAGTAAAACCCTCTTCTTCACTCCTAAACATAAATGCTCAAGATTCATCAAGAAAATCATCAAGTTAGGGTTAGCTTTCAAGATTCATCCTCAAGGTAAGTTATTCTTTATAAATTTCAATCTATACCCAACCCAAATTTCTACATTTATTCATGAATCTCTAATAGAATCTTAAATCATAACCTAGGATTTCAAGAAAATGAATTCAAGAATTCGAAGAAAGGATTTGTTGATTCTTCTTCTTCAAGAATTAGGGTTCTTCATCAAGAACTCTAAAGATTCTAAGTAAAAAATTCAAGAACCAAAGAGAAGCCTCTCAAATAATGTCTTTTCAAGTTTTTTCACTCTAAAAAAACTACCAAGATCGAGAATTTTCTCCAAGAAAGCTAGTATTCATCAAATTTCAATTGTAATACATTGTATGTAAGGCTAAACTAAAGCATAGAAATATTCTTCCATATGCCCCTTAATGGAGAGAGATTGATGGATGTATGTATTGAGTCACTATGAATGTTTTTCCATGAATGTTTTCTTACAAATCATACATTCTATATATTTTCATATGTTGATGATCATCATAACCTTAATTTTATTGATTAAATATTTTTCATGAGTTATTGTATAAATCTATATGATATTTTGTAAAAGATGTATAAATGAACCTAAGGATTGAGTTCAGAGCCTTGACTTGAGCATGTTGATTGTGATTGTGATATTAACATGATGATAGATTGATAGAACTTGATGGTCCTGTGAGTATTCATAAATGAACTCTAATGATTTGTCTAATCGATTGTTCCCCTAATGATTAGTCTGAGCTCTTTGAGAGATTGATTAGAAGTTGAGTTGATGAGATGATTGATATGATGGGCCGGAAGGCCCGATTGAGATAGAGTTGATAAGATGATGAGAGTCCTTATGAAACTAATTGAGATGATTGATTGAGATAGATGGTCTTATGAGTATTGAGTCTTGGAAGGAGTATCGAACATTGAAATGAGTAAGAGTAAGTTCAACTCACACTCATTAACTATATCACCAATCATAGGTGAGGATTGAACCATTACATCAGAGGTTCCGCCTTGAGTTGAAGTCCCTGAAAGCAAGAGAGGACTTGAGAGACTAGATCCCCTATGGATCCAATTCGTTCTTTACCTAATAAGTACAGAATGACTATGACAACATCTGCGGGATTATTGTACAATCATTGCCTTATAAGTGATCATTTTCGGATAAGAGAAACTCCTAGATAGGTTATATATTGATAGTACTCTAATTTGATTTGATTGGATTAGATTGGTATGGATTGGTCATTGTCTACTTCTTATTCTTGCTTTAGATAGACATTTGATATCTTGATTGAGTATCTTCTGAGTTAATGTTATTCTACCTATATTTGTTTCATTCGACAATTTTACATACTCAACATTCCACGTACTGACGTCCATTTGGACTGCATTATTTTATGATGAAGAGACAGGTATTAGAGATTATCAACAGGTATTTCATTGAGGATCTATTCACATTCAGCTGATTGGTGAGACCTCCGTATTTTTTGAGGAGTTCCATATTACTATCATCTAGCTACTAGAATTTAAATTTTCTTTTATTTTATTTGAGATAGCCATGAACCTGTCAATGGTACCATCTAGATAGTAGATTTAGAGGCTTTATAGACTTGATAGTAGTGAGTTGATGTTGAGATATTTATCCCTTGACTGATTTCTTTTAAAACTATTCTTATGTCAGAGAATTAGAGTTTGATTGTTGGCCTATAGCCTCTATATATTGAGACATACTGATGATTTGATTTGCGTATCTTATTTTCTCTTTTTTTTTAAGTCATCCTCTGATTGAATGAATGTGATGAGATCAAGTGGTTCACTTGGGAGCCAACAATGGTTTCTGAGTGCTAGCCACACCAAGGGTACCCTCCCAAGGAATGACAATATGAGAGGTTCAAAAAGATGCACCCACCTTAATTTTAGAGTGGGAAGACCGAGGATGCATACGAGTTATTGACCACTTCTAGGGAATTACTTGAGGCTTTGGGATTAGCAGAGACTAATGATGTATGATATGTTACCCTCCATCTCCATGGGCTAGCCGAGGAGTAACGGAGGACTTATCCGGGATCTCTTCCAATTGGGTCTTCCTTGTGACTTTGCAGACATTCTCTATAGGCTTCTATGACAGATTTGTTCCTTGGAGTGTCTGAGAGGAGAGCCGTCTAAGATTCGAGAGTTTGAGATAGGGCACTATGACAGTTTTTTAGTATGAGTTTTGTTTTTGCCTGCTAGCTCGGCATGCTATAACTATACTTCTTATCGAGGCGGAGATAGTTTGCCAATTTGTGAGAGGGTTATCATATTATATCAGATGGTTACTGTTTTAGATGTCTAGAGAGGGTGCATCTTTTCAATCAGTGGTCAGTGCCACCAAGTTGGCAGAGCTTATGGAGAGAGAGGAGTTTGGGGACCCCAAAAGGGTCAGTACATCTGAACTCTTCTCGAGTGCCTCATTGATGTTGCCCATACTACACCTCCCTTTGAAGGTATAAGCGGTTGTAAATATATAACCTAACCAAGGTTAGGGTCAAACCCACAAGAAATATGCTCTAGACCTGGAGTAATTATAAGCAATTAGATGAATTAACCTACTTATATCTCGAAAAGAGGGGGGGTTTGCAAATGCAGTAATTAAACCTAAACTAAAAGCAAGTGTTGCAAATTCAGTGAGAGAAGTAACTCGGGTATTGTGTTCCCATGAATTCCTAACTTAGTATAGCCAGATAATCATAATCTTTTCTAGTGTGTATCATACTGAACTGATAAGTTATGTATACCAAATTCTTTAATCTAGACAAGAGATGAATTTCACTATATGATTTTATCCATCCCTATACTGTGATATTACTAACCCCTATCTTTTGTTCCAGTACAACTACTTTTTGATCCAATTAGGTTAATTAAACAAGAGAGATCACATCGATCCTGTTAGTTATTCCATCCCATTCATTACCACCTTGATCTAGCAAGTAAGAATTAGGTTAGTTCTAAGGTTGGCCACCATTAAAAAGCTTTCTAAACGAAGGGATTATAAATACATATATGCACACTTTCCAAGAATTATAGATTATCCAATTTTACCTTGTTAGTTCTTCATGGTTCCCACAACCCTAGTTGTGGATTTAGCTATGGATGATCATTGTGGATGAGAAAATCATGTTATGATATAGCGTAATTAAATACTTACAATGATGAGCTGAAGAACAACAAATTCAAAATTTTCCATAAGAAATCACAATGTAACAATCTCAATGTAAAAATCACAAAATATGAGTTCTTAAGTCTCTCTACTTGTACCTAGTCATTTCTGTCCTCTCTCGTGCGTCTCTCCTAAAAAAAATCTAAAAAAACTATTTATAATAAGTAAAATACAAATTCAAAATAAAATTAAAAAAACTGAATTTGGCGACTTTTATGGACGAGATTATGGGTCGTATATGAACTCACAGCTCGTACCTGGGCTTTGTACTCTGCACTTTTCAAAAATAGGAACCTATAAGACATTCTTATGGACCGTTTTCGGATTTATGGCTCGTAAAAGGTATTGTCTGCTAACTTTTTTGAAACTCTTCAAAACATTGATTCTCCAGGCATGACCTTATCTACGACCTGTCATCAGACTTATGACTCGTAAGTGACTTTGTCTTACAATACTTCAGCATTCAGTATGTTTTCTGATCGTCAACCTATGCAACCACCTATAGGCCAGGAAGAGTTCTATGGCTCATCTGATAACTCATGGATGTAACATCTGAAACTTGGCCTTTTACTGGATCTGACTCACGAAACCAACCTAGAGCTTGTGGAGTGAACCACGACCCATAGAGCTCTCCGTAAATCATCAAAATCTTCAATTCTGCAGAACTTTCCCTAAAATCATCCCGAATCCTGTAATCCTGCAAAATCAACACAAAACACATCAAACCCACCAACATCACTTTGAGAACACACGAAATTTCAAGTTTAAAGTATCAAAAGTGTTATATTTTAGCAACACATCAATACCCTCAACTTAAAATTGTTCCTTGTCTTTAAGCAACAAACTCAATCTACATAAGCAGTATAGTAAGACACAAACCCCAGTCTAATGGCATACATCATCTCAAAATCAATCACAGATACCCAAATTAACACATCAGTGCATATTAAACAGTCATCAAATAAACCATTGCAGATCAATATATGTGACAGTGCAACCATGACAAGCAAGATAACCACAATAAGCCACAATCACTGAAATAGCCTAGAATCGATAGTGCATTCGAAGTGCCCTCACAAAAAGAAGTCTCATATCTCACTCATAATAGCATTTTAAAATTTGATGCCTGAGACTAACAAAATCACTAACACTCACAACAAAGTTTCAAACACAACACTCAATAGCATATGCTTTCCCTATACTCATAACCATGACCTTCACTACTTGGACTAAGATTACTATAGTACTTTCTTGGCTTATAACGTAAACTTAGGGGGCTTTGGTATGATGTTTTAGGAATATAGTGAGTAATGCCCCTCCTTGACATTGTGTTATTCTATACTTTTGCCCTACCAACACTAATATTTTCAACTCATTCTTCCCTTCTCCTATTTTAAACCTCTTTGGGTGCCCAATTCAAAATTTTAAGCTCATCGCCTTTTATTTTTGACATTTTATTCTTTTTAGCTCATCATTTAGGCCTATTCACTTTTTCTCTCACCCATGACACTTTTTTCTCTTTTTCATGCATCACTAGCTTCTGTCCTCATTTAGTGTTATTGTTCTTACACCAACCATCCTCAACTTTAGCTTTTGGCTTGAGTTGAGGTGCACAAAATCTAACCTATGAACCAGGGCCACTTTTGGTACCCACCCTCAACTTAGGCTTTGCCTAAGTCGAGGTACACAATATTTAAGGAAGGACCAGAGCCAAATTCAGAATTTCACATTAAAAAAGGCTTGGTTACTTAGGTGTTTACAAAAAAAAAGTGTACATGTAAAGCTCAAATATTACGACCAAGGGATACATCAAGCATTTGGTTGATTATTTAGGCTAAGTGGATTAATATGAACAACGACCTAAGATTCTTTCCTAACCAACTAACCTACAGTCTTAGTCAGAGCAATAGGACAAGTTCTGAATTAAAACACAATATAAGAATTTTGCAAAGAAGCTCACACACATTTGTCACTGGTTACTCTATCAACACATAATCTCAGATTATGATTTTCATCAAAGTTAAACCTCAACTTATTAGAACAAGCACTGTCAATCACTGATTTCACATGGTTGTTATCAAAACTACCTTACAAAAATTTAATGGGCATTATTTTTCAACAAAACTAACATATGCCACAAAATTTGGTACAGTATGATACCAATACTACTTGCACCTCCTAAATGTGCCGGTTCAATAAAAAATAAATATCCTTAGGGAAAGAACACAAGCGAGAAAACCCCTCAAAGTAAAAAAATTGGGATAGTTATAGGCCATGGTTACTCAGACTTCGTCGAGGCTTGTAACTATCCACACCCCATCAAAAAAGTTTTGCATTATCCTCAATACAGCAAAATATACCTAAAGCAAAGTATAAGGGTAAAACAGAACATACCTGGGCTAAGCGCCAGTTTTTGGCGGTGCCTGACCACCCTCAACCTGCCTGGTGGTCTTCTCAGTGTTGGCAGTATGTCTGGAGGGTCCAATACCCCTCATCCTCTCAAGCTCACATGCATGTCAATCTCTCTCATTTGCAATAGAGCGTAGTCTCGCAGTCTCAAACTTCCCCCTCTCTATCAACTTCACCTCTCGCCTCAAAGCGTCTAGATCATCACCCTCTAGACGAGGCCTCTTCCTAAAGGTGCGGAGTGGTACTCCTTAAGAGCAAAGAAATCAACAACCACCTCAGTAGTTTCAGATTGAGAAAGCACAAGTGGTGCTAATGTTGCTGCTCTCATCTCAGTTGGAGCTACTGGATCTCCTACCTAATGGTTGTCAAATTAGTAGGTTGCGCTGAACTGAGGCTCTGCTCTACTCCCCTCTTAAAAGCATCAATGCGACCATGTAGCGGTGTAAATGTCTACTCAAGTGTGGCCACAAAGTGTGAATTTACATGTGTCTCAACCTCTGAAATGGCCTGACAAACCCAAGGCCTAATTTGTTATAACAACTGAGTCAATTAGGACTAGGCAGTGCTAGAGTTTAAATCAATATCGTAGACACTGGGGCCCCTCAGTCACTAGAGCAATAGTAGAAGAAGATGAAAAAGGCTCAGACTGTGGTGTTGTGGCAAACATCTCAAGTAGATGAACTCGTGGTTGTGATGCTCACCAGAGGGCCACTAGATTCTCATCAGCCTAGCTTTATCAGGCTAGCATCTAGTGTTCTCTGAACCTCAATCAAACTGTCCACCTGATGAAGAATCTCCATCCTTGCCTCTATACATAAATGTTAAATCAAACACGGGAAAGGAATGTAGGTGGACCTCTTCAGGGCCCTCTCATGTATCTTCTCTACTATCAAATGGGCCTAGTCAATATCATAGCCAGCAATGATGCTAGCAACCAAAACTGGGTGAGCTGAGGTCAAGATATTATCAGCATGAGTCGGTCGGATCCATGAACAAATAATAGCCTACCAAAACTTACTGGTAAAGCTGAGTGATGCCCTCACGATCGCCACTAATATAGAAATTTAGTTAAGTTCTTGGCCTTGCTCTGCAATATGGTCGGTGATCTATCTCATAAGTACGACCTTTTGGGATGAATCTTTCATCAAAATCCGGTCCCTGGTCTGCCCTATTCAATAGTCATACTTACTTGTAGTTTTGGTGGTCTGATACTCAAGACCAAAGAGATATCGATGGATGGTGGCCTGGGATATATCGACTGAAACTCCTCTCACTATCACTTATGTATTGCAGGCTATGAAAGGTATCTCTTCCCTTTCAAGGTCAACTCCATGATGGTGGTAGCGTAGGATGCGTAGAACACTCGAACAAGTATCGGGGAGTACTTCCCCGACGGGGATGCCAATCACTCTAGATGATACCGGGCCATGGTGTCCCAAAGTGTAGGAGCACTATCAAAGCCTCGATGTCACTAGCCTTGGCTCTCAAATATAGTATAGGCATGTCGACCCCTCTCATCATGTTGGATTTCCTCTCGATATATGTCCTGCATGTGTTGGACACACCAGTGACTCATCAATACATCTACTCGGGCTGAAGGTTCTGGAGGTGCTGGGGTGGACTCTAACCTGGATTCGTCTCCTAACTTAGAACCCTCTCTATCATTTAAATCTATTCGAAACCCCTGTTCGGAGTCTGTCATCTGTATAGAGCTGCTCTGCTTGGCGTCTCCCTCTTTAGAGTGGGGAGGTCAGACAACTGAAGCTTGAATCTGGGGTGAAACAGTCTGTCTAGCTGCTGCCCGTGTATGCCGTTGCTCAACGCCCATATCTGGCTAGACACCAAGCTCCTCTAGTGACCTACTGGCCTCAGGAGTGACCGGGGTATCTGAAGGCTCATCCTGTAATTGGGTCTGTAGGGCCTGAATCTCACCCTACTTTGGTCTAGGACCCATCGTACCTAAAATCAGCACAATTAACACATATGTAAGTCCTAAGATTACAGGAAATAAAATTAAAAAGGTTACAAAAATACTGACAGAAGGACCTACGAAGGCTCGCTTATGGGCAGTAGGGTAAACTATGGGTCGTAGAAGGCCTTCGTAGGTGGTAGGGTAAAGTAATTCTAGTTACTGAAATGCACCTACGAGACTAGGTATAGTTGTAGAGTAGACTATGGACTGTAGACTAAGTCGTAGGTATAACTCCAGAATTAATATTTGTAGGCAAGGAACTCACGAAACTACGTTATGAGTTGTGGTCTAAATTATGGCCCATAAGTGATTTCATCTGATGACATTCCTGAAACCCCCAAGTTGCTGAATTCAACTTACGAGGGGCAACTATAGTTCGTGGATTAATACACGAGCCTTAAAAGACCCTCATGTTGTAAAAAGAACAAGAACATGGGTTTCCTAAGGCCATCACAAAGGTTCCATCAATCAATAACAAACAAGAGATCACATCCAACAACAAGGTATATTAATTTAAACAATATCAAAGCAACTTTATGCACTCAATTCATCCCATAACACATTTTCATCTAGTTACCCAACACCCCACTTATGCGAATTATTAATCTACCCATCAACTATCAATTCAACATGCAGATATCATTTCAACCACCATCGGACAAATAGTGTAACATGCTATCATTCAACACACGCAATCACATGTCAATTACAATAGAGTAGTTCAATATAATTCCAGTTATAAGTGATGTCATGATTTCAAACAACAATTTACCAAAAATTGTGGTTAATTAGATCAATTTCATCATTCCAACGTGTTATTCATGCACCACCTTATCGATTATTTATTAAGACAAACAATTTACACTTAGTTGACAAGGTGTTTCATGTGTTCAATAGTGATTCACACCCTCATATGCATAGTTCAAGTTTAATGCAATTAATCAAATAGTTCCAAGTATATAATACTCCTTATGTATAGGCAATACCCAATATTACAACATGAACATCATAATATCATTCTCAACAATCTCCTAAACTTTTGACACAATTTCCCGCAAAATATGAAAAAGCAAAGAGAGCACATACTGAAATTTTGAAAGAAAAAGGTCGAGAAATCGCAAGAGAAAACTGAGAAAGTGAAGCCCTAGGTGCATCGGAGAGTAGCTGGATTTTGGTCGGAATTTAAGTCAGAAACAATGATGGTGGTCGTGATGGTGGTCGGACTTTTTATGGAAGAAGAGAGGGCCTAGGGTATTTTGTTAATTGTGAAGATAATGAAGGGTAAAATGTTTTTACTCCTTTGTTATTTGGTTTGCGGGGTCGGGTATAAGTGGGGTTCAGGTCCCATGAAACCCCGATTACGGGGCGTAAGAGAATCTACGATTCGTAAGCCATGGTCTTGTGGTTTCAGGAACCTAGGTTTTAGACTTTAGCTTTACGGATCCATCTAAAGGGCATACATAGACGTACACCATATGTTGTATCATAAGTGCCCCCAACACTAAGCAAGTTTTAAAAATCTTACCTGTTGTCTATGAGCCCCATTTATGACCCATAGTTTTATCTACAGGCCACAAAATTGGCTCATGGACTGGAATATACCAAATTCTGCTTACTGAAAGTGATTCTACGAGTCAGTGTATAGGTCGTGGTATGAACCACGACCCGTAGAATCAATTTCTCTCACTTTTCAACACTAGTTTGTTGACTTAGCCCTGTTCCTGCATATTCTCCATATAACAAATTGTTAACCCTATAATCCACGAGTCCTTGAGTTCCAAAATTACAACCAAAAAAACAAAAAAAAATTAAACTATCTACAAGTCCAAAAAGCTAAAATAAAATAAAAACATAAATGTTACATCAGATATCTTGTACCTCCTAAGTAGCGCCTGATTTATCATCGTAGCATGACTTGGACAACTTGGTTACTCAGACTTCACCAAGTGCCTAAACTTCTATCTGTAGATCTTCAAGCCTTTTCATAGACTAATAGATATTGAAGACGACTTCTTCATCATTCAATCAAAACTTGAGTTGGCTTGATTCCATGTCCGTTAGTGCTCACCCAATGGCTAGGAAGGGTCTTCCTATGATGATTGAGACTTCGAAGTCAACTTTGCAATCAAGAATAAAGAAGCCTGCGAGAAATTTGGACTTTTCCACTTTGACGAGAATGCCATACAATACCTCCACAGGCTTCTTCACTGTCTTGTCAGCCATCAACAACCGTATGCTTATTGGAGTAGGGGCTCCCAAGTCTAACTTCTTGAATATTGTAAGAGGCATTAGATTGATGTTACCGCCTAAGTCATACTATTCCTTTGAAAATTTCACATCTCCAATGGTGCAGGGTATGATGAATGCTTGGATCTTCTTTCTTTTGCACCAAGGATCTCGTTGCAATTGCGCTGCAATGTGAAAGCTCTTGGCTCATAGTCCTCTTCTTCGTCACTAGAACCTTCATGAACTTTGCATACCCAGACATTTTCTCCAATGCCTGAATGAAAGGAATATTGATCATAAGCTGCTTTAACATGGAGATGAAGTACTGACACTTACCTTCCTCCTTCTTCTTTTTGAATCTCTGAGGGAAAGGAGGTGGAGGTCTAAGTATGAGTTTTAATTTCTTTGGCATAACTACCTCTTTGCTTAACCCATCCTTGGCGTTAGCATCCCCAGTCTCTGCATCCTTGCTATCTACCGTCTCCTCATGAGCCTCATCATCATCAATTGGCATCGGTGGGTCAATAGTCTACTTGCCACACATGTCGTCACTGTCATGCATTGCCCATCAATTCTTTGGGTTATGCACTGTATTTCTGACACTGGTTTAATTGAGTCGACATTTGACCAAACTGTTGTTCCAGCTACTTGATAGAAATAGATGAGACTCAATCTTCTGAATTAATGCTTGAGATGAGATTTCATCCCCTTTAAGGTCTCATCCTGAGCATCAACTTTCTTCAGCAATCTGTCAAACTTCTTCTCAATTCTCGAACTACCATCCCTAAAGTCATGGTTTAGTGGAGGCACATATGGGCTATTCCTGTAACCATCTCTGCATCCCCAATCAACATCTTTGTCCTAGCCCCTGTTCCTATCATAGTAGCCACCCCGATTGTTATTGCTGAAAACACTGCTGTATTGAAGTTTTGACCTTGATTCCCATGACCTTGGCGCTAATAGTCCTGATTGGACCCTTGGGTGTTGGTCCAGAAACCCCCCATCTGATCAGTGACAAAGCAAGTATCTCCTCAAAGCAGGGCTCCTCATACATGGGTGCTCGTGGAGGCTGATGATTGACTGTATTTACATGCTCCTGACTCTGCTGCATCAACAACCCCACATTAGTACTGATTTGAGCCAGCTCTTGCATCATCTCCTTATTTATCTTAGCCTGCTCTAAATTAGTGCTAACTAAGAAGGAGCTTTTGGTCATCGACTTATCTCTTGAACCCCATGCACGATTAGTCTTTGCAACTTTTTCTAGTCGTTCAGCTATAATCAGAAATGGACAATCTAAGAATGAGCTGCTAGTGATTGTGTCGGCCACCGCTTTGCAATTATCATCAAGTGCCCGATAAAAGATCTCCACCAAGGAATCATCAACAATCTTGTGGTCCGAAACACTCCTCAAACACTTTGTAAATCTCTCCCATATGGTACTGATCGAATCACCACAAAACTGCTCGAAGTTATTGGTATGATGCTTCAACTTTAGCTTCTTCGACCTAGGAAAGAACCTCTCCAAAAAGGCCTTCTGCATCTCAGTCCAAGTGGTGATTGAACTCTATGAGAGCTTGGATAACCATAGTGTCGCTTCGCCTATTAAAGATAATGGGAAGACATGGAGCCCAACAACATCCATGGACAAATTTTGGTTCCCCATCATACTCTTGCAGACGAAAATGACATTGTGTTGATGGTTATACAGATCCTCTGATGGTAAGCCCGCGAACAACCCTCTATTCTGCCGCATTTGAAGTAGCCCACTCAAAACAACAAATTTTGTATTATCGAAGGAAATACAATAGCTCCGGTGGCATCCGCCACCATAGGGTCAAGCCTATATTGATTTCATGTGTTAGCAGCATCTTGAAGATCCTTTAGCGGTGGATTCACATCCTCAAGTGGTGGTGATGGGTTATCATTATTTGGATTCAGTACTACATTTACGGGATCATTTGCAGCGTTATTCGTTTAACCATATCATTAAATCAAATAGTAATTATATTTCTCATCCAAAAGTTGATTAGGACATATTTGGAAAGTCAAAATGAAATTGAAATTTCGGTGTAATTACACCCTTTAATTTTTTTCTTAAAATCCCATTAACCAATTTACCACTCCAGCGATTGGCTAGTCATTGACGAAGACTAGCAAAATAATAAACCATTGTAGAACGAAACGCGAAAGTGTGTTGAGAGAGAGAGAGAGAGAGAGAGAGATTGGGGCAAAGTTGAAGATTAACCTCTACAGCTGAGAGGAGAAGCTCAAGTAAGAAAAGGACTCTTCTTAATTCCTTTTCAGCTTTCCCTAATTTTCTTTCGCTAATAATCTTTTGGTCGCTTTGGTATGCAAAATTTTCCTTTCGATTTTCAATTTTCTAATAGTATTCGTTAACGCTAAATTGCTATCTTTGCCCGTATTATTGCAGTCATACAATCGGGATGCCTTGCCTATGTACATGTTCAAAATTTTTTGATCTTATAGTAGGTTCGAGATTTTCTGCAAATTTTATCTGAAATTATGATATGGGTATTGGACAATATTACTTTTTGTGATCTGGGTATTGAACACAATTTCATTTCAGTCATGTTTCCATTACATGATGTACAAAAATTTCACATTTTTTCTTGCGACTTTGGGATGTAGGTAGGTGGTTATCCATTTTGCTACTAAGTTATATTTTAATTTTTTACTCTGGTGTGCGTGTTTGTAAAGATCCAGTGCTGTTGTTGCTTGTCTAACGTCAGATCTGTAGATGCCTTGCTTGAAGATGCTTAAACTTCCATTTTCTCTCTTTTTTGTTTGTTGAAGGTGGAAAATGTATGTGCAGTTATTCTATTATAAGTTAATTTTTTTTTGACATATTATAAGTTAATCACCACTCAGAAATTGTGTTCTAGTTTTTTTCCTTTATTTCTGTTTTGCTGTAAATTAAAGTCAAAGTATATGGTCTTTTGCTTTCACATATTTGTTCAACATATTGAGATCTTATTGTTCTCTCTGATAAAACAGTCATCTTTGATAAAAGAGGTTGCTCAAGTTGGAGCGCTTCCTCCTTCAACCAAAAAATTGGGAATTTGAATGACCAAGGTGGAAGTTGGAAAAAGCCACTGTTGGCCCCCTGGGGAGTAGGACTTTTGGGGGTAGGGATGGAGGTTTATCAAATTGAAAGAAAAAAATAGACCAGATTGTGTCTCATCCTCTTTACATTAATGACCATATGTATTAATACTTGTGTATATTTGCTGCAGATGGAAATTAATGCTTCTTGTTTCTTAATATGTAAATGAATGAACTTAACTCTCATATTTATGCCTTTAAAAATCAGGTGGAGTTTCCTAATTTATAGTATCAGTTACATTCAATGGATCCAACGGCAGATGAGCAGTTGGACTATGGTGATGAGGAATATGGAGGAAGCCACAAGATGCAATACCATGGAAGTGGGACAATTCCTGCACTAGCAGAGGATGAAATGATGGGTGAAGATGATGAATATGATGATCTTTACAATGATGTTAACATTGGGGAGGGTTTCCTACAGCTGCAGCATCCAGTTCCTTCTGTGGATGCAGGAAATGGGAGTTTTCAAGCCCAGAAAGATAGTTTTCCTGCCTCAAGGACTGGTGGTTTAGGATCTGAGGCAAAAATCCCTGGTGTTGCAACAGAAGGGAAGTATGCTGGTACTGATTTCCAATCCCCCAAGCAAAAGGGTGGGCCTGTAGTTGAAAGGGAAATTGAACGACTCGCTGATGCTTCACAAAAAGCAAGGCCCTCAGCAATTACAGTGACTCTCAATTCTCAAGCGGGTAACTCTGGTTACCAAGGATCCATGCCGATGCCCCAGAAAGTTGGAGCTGATCCTATCACTATGCCAGAACAAAATGCCAGTGAAGCTACACCATTAGTGCATTCTGGCTTGGCTGGTTCAAGAGTTGTTCCGCACATGCCAACTAGTCAATTGAACTCAGGTGGGAATGATAATATGAATAATCCAATTATTAGTGAGACTTCTTTTAGACCATCTCTGGAGAATGGAAACACCATGCTTTTTGTTGGAGAATTGCACTGGTGGACTACTGATGCTGAGCTTGAGAATGTGCTGACTCAATATGGGAAGGTAAAGGAGATCAAATTCTTTGATGAGAGAGCTAGTGGCAAGTCTAAAGGCTATTGTCAAGTTGAGTTCTTTGACCCAGCTTCTGCAGCTGCTTGTAAAGAAGGAATGAATGGTTATAATTTCAATGGGCGAGCCTGCATTGTCGCATTTGCAACTCCACAAACTATAAAACAGATGGGTTCCTCATATGTGAACAAAACTCAAAACCAGGTGCAGTCTCAACCACAGGGGCGGAGACCCATGAATGAGGGAGTAGGTAGAGGTGGGGCAAATTACACCCCTGGAGATACTGGGAGGAATTTTGGAAGAGGTAGCTGGGGGCGTGGAGGGCCAGGGATGCCTAACAGAGGACCTGGGAGCGGACCAGTGAGGGGAAGAGGAGTCATGGGATCGAAGAATATGATGGTGAATCCTGGAGCTGGCAATGGTGCCGGTGGTGCTTTTGGTCAAGGACTTGCAGGTCCAGCATTTGGTGGTCCTCCTGCAGGTCTAATGCATCCCCAGGGCATGATGGGTCCTGGTTTTGATCCTGGTTTTATGGGTCGAGGAACTGGTTATGGAGGATTTTCAGGTCCTGCATTTCCAGGGATTATTCCTCCATTTCCAGCTGTTAATCCTATGGGTCTTCCTGGGGTGGCTCCTCATGTCAACCCTGCATTCTTTGGTCGAGGAATGGCTGCAAATGGAATGGGAATGATGGGTACTGCCGGGATGGATGGGCCTCATCCAGGAATGTGGACTGACACAAGCGGGGGTGGATGGGGAGGAGAAGAACATGGCAGGAGAACTAGAGAGTCCAGTTATGGGGGTGAAGATAATGCGTCAGAGTATGGCTATGGAGAGGTTAGCCATGATAAAGGAGCCAGGTCAAGTGCTGTGTCCAGGGAAAAGGAACGGGGTTCTGAGCGCAACTGGTCAGGAAACTCTGACAGGCGGCATCGTGATGAAAGAGAACATGACAAAGATAGGTATGATAAGGAGCACAGATACAGAGATGAAAGGGATGGTTACCGGGACTATCGTCAAAAGGAGCGTGAATCAGAGTATGAGGAAGACTATGACCGTGGACAGTCTTCTTCAAGATCCCGTAGCAGATCCCGAGCAGCTCAGGAATCGGATCATAGGTCTAGATCAAGAGACGCAAATTATGGGAAACGTAGACGTGCACCTTCTGAATGATCTCATCTATGCTGCCGTGTATCTGTTCCAAGTCTTTATACAACAGGCACAATTATTAACCTTTGGTGATGTCCTTCCTTCAGCTACTTGTATGCAGTGGCATTCTTCCTGTTTTATGTTGGTGCTGATATTCTGTGGTTTCAGGACTTAAAGAAGTAAGTCAAGTATTATTACAGTTTCAGGAAGTAGATATAGATCCTCTGATTCTACTCCTTATAAACGTCATTTGATGCAGAACTTCTATTTGTGCTAAGATTGTGAGTAACTTTATTAAAAAACTCTTATGGGTTTGCTTGATGAGTTGAGCTTCTTATTCCTTTCCTGATAATTTGTAGGTTTTATGACTATTCTCATAAATTAGCTCTTTGGAGCTGTAAGAACTTGTTTGTCATCTTAGAGTTGCGGGTCCTTCTGTTTGCGATTCTTTTCTGACTAGGTTCTTTCAGTTAGTTAAATTAGGTTAATCTGAAAGCTGAGAAAAAGGCTTAATGTATCTTGATGCTTGGCTTTTTCAATTTGCTGCTCATGTGATGTCAAAATGTGCTTTATTTCTTCTTCTGTTTTCCTGTTTGAGTGCACACATGTGTTGGCAACAGGGGGGGGGTTGTCTTCTCTTGGCTATTCCTCTCTAGGCTGCCAGACCTTGTTATCTTGGTATGCTTGGAGGTACTGTTACCTTTTTTAATTGAAACTTGGTCCTAATTTGGCTATGTCTCCATGGAGGAAACTGAATTTTCATGATAGTATTCTTAAAAGGCCACGAAATTAATAATTTAAAGTGGTGTTCCTATAAGCCCCTGGGGCCTAGCTCGAGTGGCAAATGGTGGAGGGTTTGTGGCTGAGGTCACAGGTTCAAGCCCCTCGCACCATGCAAAGCGTAGCCTGATATTTAAGTGAAGAGTAGAGGAGTGGGCCCATTATGCAACGAGTTTAGAAGGCTGTGGTTGGTCCAAAGGATGGGCCACAGATGAATTTCTCGGTTATCCAAAAAAAAAAGGAAGTGGTGTTACTATAAATTGGTTGTGCCATGGTTGTTGGGTTTAACGTGATGCTTATATGTATGGATCATTCACCATTATTGGTGCATTTCAAACACATCTTATTTTGTGAAGCTGAAGTTTTTTTTAATTGTGAACTAGTTAAGGAGTCATAATGCTTGGTGATTTGTACGTGATCCTGGAGAATTCGTTTAGCAAGTTTAAGTTTATGTGACATTGCATGGCTCATAGGATCGCTGCTGCTTTCATAATGCCTCTAGGTGATCAACAAATATGTTGTGCAGCTACATAAATTTCTGTTGCACTCTTGGCCACTGAATATTTATGGTGGAATCATGGGTTATCTAACAATTTGCTACATGTTGGTCTTTTCTTTCTCTTTTTGTGTTTTTTGGTGTGTAAATAGCTGAAAGATACTCCATGACTTAGGTCTTTGTGGTTTATTTCTCTGTGTTAAAAAGTAAAGATTGCTTTTATAGCAGTACCGTTTAGAGGCGTTTGACATTTATTTTATGGACCAAGCAAACTCCTCATATGACTACCACCACGAACTGCTCCTCTCGATCCTCCAGAAGAGGATAGGGGTACTAACTTATAGATCCTTCACGTCTTCAATGCTGGCCGTCTTATGAGTTCATGTGAAGGATTTATAGTTGGTAGCTGAAAAATTCATTCATCTGCATGGTTGTATGACCAATAGATTTTGTATATATGCTTTGACTATTTGTGCTACATTTATATTGTTTTATCTCATTCTTGAACAACATTAGTACAGGCAGAAATGCGGAGACATTGGATGCCACTTCTAGCTTTGAACTATGTTAAATCTAGTAGATTATTTTCTTAATGTGCATTTGTTTTTAAAATTCCAGCTGTATGTTGCTCTGGTTTGAAGTGTTGTTCAGGAGGGTTTGACCATTTAAACTGCTTTCTGAGGCAGTTAAAGATCAGTTTGCATTATTCCTTCTTTCTTTTTGGTTTCTATGTCAATTTAAATGAATCTCTCAACTGTTATTGCCATCTATAACTGACAGTCATATGAATTTGGGTTCTATCGTTTTTCATGAGTATTAACATGAGAATTTTCTCTAATTATCATATTCAGGGAGCCACGAGGCAACTCTCTTTTTATCGTGACTAAATCAGCATAGTTTGGTTATCTGGAGGAAGATGGGTAAAATTGGACAATTGTTTGAAAATGCTAGTCTCTGCCTAGTGCCTAGTGTCCTTGTGTGCCTGAGATATTTGGCTGTAATTTTGTTTGGTATAGTATATAACATTGTGGGCATCCAATTTAGATAGGGATGCATCAGCAGGCCCACCAGTCTTTAATAGCTATGTATTGTAGATCATGTAATAGGTTCCATCATGTGTAATGTTTCATGCACGGTATTATTTGCTCTTTTTGAGCTTTGTAAATATCTTGTACGAAGTCTGCTGAGCACTTTGTCTGGTAGATTTCGGTATGGTGGGTTTGTACATAGTAATGCTATTCTAGGTTAGTCTGGTCGGTTAGCAACTTTTGTATGGTGCTGTAATCCGAAATATAGGTGATTGCTGTAACATCTGGAGCAGTTGGCTTATTATTCGTCGCAGTATGCCAATATGAGTTTTAAAATACTAGAAGACATGGACCATGTACATTCCAAGATACAGATAGTGAATGCAGATTGCATACATGGGAACCTCCCTGTAGGCCTGTAAAAACATTTTTGTTGTTAGATCGTACATGAAGTGTAAATTCTGTTGTAATATCTGATAATTTGATCGGGTCTGCTTTCTTGTAACCCATTTTGTAAACTTGTACCACATTGGCTGTGTATAATGTTAACATAGTTTGATTTAGGAGTGACACGTTGTGGTTTCCGATGTATCGAAGGGCCCAGAGACAAGTACCAGGTCCTCGCTGCCTTAAGCCATTGTATCTTAATCTGTTCCATTTTTGGTTTTAGCTTCAGTTAGTGCATGTTAGCTGCTGAGACATCTGTCAACTATCCTGGAATTTGTCGCTTCACCTATTAGTGCAAGTCTCTAGAATTGATCAGAGACATTGAATACATAAGATATCTCTCTTGCATTCATCTCTTTCTAGTATCCTTACCCTAAAATTCTGTTTAAATATAAACTGCATTAGTTCCTCTTAGACTGCTATTCTTGATTTATTTACAGTTCTTTTGGTTTGGTTACAGTGTAATGTACATTTCTTGGTGTCTTTTCTTTAGTTTTTTGTATTGCCTAATAGCGTTTGTTCTCTCCACCATTTGCACTGTGGTATTTGGAGCTACTACATTAGTCGTCTCTCCCTGTTTTGGTTCATTTCCCTAGCAGCCCGTGTTTCTCCCCTGAAAAATTAGAAAATGAAGAATTTGTGTGCTCTAGGCAATTACCTGCTAACATTCATTCCCCTTCATTTACCCACAACTTTTCAACTGTGGGGATTTTGTAGTCAAGTGAGAAGGTGATTTTTTGGCTTGAGAAGGAATCGGAACATGTTATTTAGATGTTCCCAATCACGAATTAGTGATTGATATTAACATCTGGTCTCGAGAGAAGTAATGATATGTGTTGCATTATGTGACTTTTAAGTTTGGCATGTTCTTTCTTGGAATTTGTGGAGTTGTGTTCTTTTGAACATATTATCCTTACTGAATGCAGAATAGCGTGATTTGCACCATTGAAATGAAAAGCTGTTTGATTGTATGTATGTTATGTTTGTCTTTGGTTTTGGATTTCAATTGTTTTCATTCTCAATTATGGCTTGGTTGAAAGACATCAATCTCTTTTTTTATTTTTTCTGAAAGTAGTTATCAAAATAATTAATGATGAGTTTGGTGATTCTAACCAAATACCAGTATGAGTAAAGCTTACACAATTCCAAGTGTAGTAGTTTTGGTGCTAGCCCTGAAGCACGATGCAAGATTACCTACACAATCAAAAAGGGATCAACATATCAACCACTCTTACTTAACCCTAATAACCCAATAGTTTTTATCCAAATTTGGTATATGTTTAACAGATTAACTGCATATTTATAATTATTAACTTGGGATTGTTGTAGGAATCTTTAAACTTCAAATAGCAGATTCACCTAAGCTCCTTTGTATTGCTTATCTCCTTTGATCAAATAGTCAGATTCTAAAATGATAGTGTGCCATCTACACTGTCTTTAAATAGTGTCAAATTCGAGATTTGAAATTTATGTGATAAGAATTATAGTCTTTCAAGTGACTATAAATTTAATAATTTGTATGTATTTTGTCATCTCTCAAGATGAATATAAAGTACTAGGTTTAAGCGAAATGGTTAAGTTCATCTAAAATTTTAAATGGGTGGATCTTATTGACATCCTTGAATTATAAACCGTTTAACTTATTATAGGAATAATCTTATGGGTGGATCTTATTGACATCCTTGAATTATAAACCGTTTAACTTATTATAGGAATAATCTTTTAGAAAGAAGTTTCTGGATACTCTTTTAACGAACAAAAATTATTTAAAATAATTATTGTTTTTGAAGAAATCTTTAACGAGCACAAGCTTGCATCCTGCATTCATCTATTAAAATTAGTATAAAAATATCCTCCATTCATCTATTGGGCTTAAAATGTCCCTGTCATTCACCTTTGGGTTAAAAAACGTCTTTCATTAATCTTTATGGCTCACTTATGCCCTTAAAACTAATCATCCTCTCTTTTTCTTTTAAATTTTGAGAGAAGTACTAAGAACATCCTCGAGTTTGACACACATTATTAATTTCGTCCCTAAGCTATTGATAGACTTAAAAATACCCCTGAACTTGGCGAACTAAGCTTAAATACACCCTCGAACTTGGCACGAATTATTAGTTTCATCCCTAAACTATTGATAGACTTAAAAACACTCCTCAACTTGGCGAACTAAGATTAAATCCACCCTCGAACTTGACACGAATTATTAGTTTTGTTCCTAAACTATTGATAGGCTTAAAAACACCCCTCAACTTCATGTTTCTATAACTTATTAAATTTTGATTTAAAATTTTGTCGAGCTTTATTTGCTGCCATATTTTTACAATCCCAAAATCTGCTTACGAGATTTTCATCCGACCATGAAATTTTTAACGTTGTCGGAAGTCCACATTGGTAAAAAATAATCATAAATAAAATAGAAAAAGAAAGAGAATCAAGCAATTAAAAATAAGAATGAAAAAAATAGATCTTTCTTTGAGGTCACCATTAATGGAGGAAAGGTTAAATTGGAAGAAAAGAGGTATTCTAATAGTTGGTAATTAAAAATTGAAGGAAAATTTTCTTTCTTTCTTTTTTTTTTTTAAAAAAAGAGAAAATTAAGGCTAATAGGCTAGTAGGGATAGATTAGTAAGATTAGCCGGGTCTTTATATCATGTGGTGTCACTATCCGTCCTATGGTTGTTAATTTTATGGTATTTGCTTTCTATCATTACTTTATTTGTTAGCCATTCTTTCATATTTTTCTTGTCCTTTTCCTTTTTTCCGCATATAGTTTATTCTGGTTATGAGTTTTTGAGACGAGGTTCCGGAAACAACCTCTCTACCTCTATGAGGTAGTGGTAAGGTCTATGTATATCTCTTTCCAGACCCCACTTATGGGATTGTACTACGTATGTTGTTGTTGTACTTATGTAACACCCCGCGAAATTATCGAAATGCCCCTAGGAAGAAATCATGCGCACAACACATCTTCCCAAGCTTCGATGGAAAATTCGAGAACGAATTTGCGATCATTGCAAAAAATTGAGTGGGAAAATAATCTTGACCCGATTTTAGAGCAACCGAGTTGAAAAATAATTTTCGCTAATTAATTTCAAAACAGTGAGAGTGCGCGCCGCGCCTGGGGAGCGGACTTACACTTGTTTCTTTTTTCTTTTCATTTTTCAATGTAAATTGGAAAGGATGAAATTTCGCAAAAATAACATATGTTCACGCCCCTGGCATGACGCGGACATGGTGTTACGGGATGAAATTTTATTTTTTAATTTCAAAAAGGGTATTTTGGGTATTCCCAACCTATTCTATGTCTAATAACGAGTATTAGAGTCGTTTATATCGATTAAGGGTTTTAAAACCCATTCTTTTCCTAGTTCCTAAGCGAGGGTTTATCGAGGGAGAAAGAAGAGAAAGTTGGAGATATCAAGCTTCTACGTCAAATTTTAGAAGAGGATTAGCAGTTCTTCATCCCAGGTATGTAAGGCTGAACATAAAGCATGGGATTGTTCTCTCCCATGTACTCCATAGATGGTCATAGATGAGTTGAGAACCTATGAGTCCCCACACATAATTCTTGAATTATTATCCTGATTAAATTCTTGAATTAAGTTTTTATTATATTAATGAGTTTCCTGTATACAATAATATCTTGATGATGTGATTGAAGTTGAGAAATTTTTTGAATGCATGTTCGTGCCTTCATTCACATAAACCCTAGTTGAGGACTATGATTGCTGTTATGCATTATTTTGAAAATTGAGATTTAATGGCCATACTGAGCATGTTAAACACCAATGATTTCTTTTAGCATATTTTATTGAGTTTTAATGAATATAACTTTTGAGCATGAATAATAATTTGAGAAAGAGCTTTGATGATATGTAAAAATTTTTGAAGAATGAGTTTTACTAAGAAAACACTTGAAGTTTTAATGAGTTTTGATTGAATTAAACATTGAGTTTAAATGAAGCTTTGAGTACATATTGATGATAATGTAAATATATTTGCTCATAATATATTCATTGATGGATGATGGTGATATTCAGATGAGTCTTAAATAGGATTGATATAATTGATGAGTTGTGCATATTTTAGCCTTCGGAGTATTATTGAGCACCGAGTGGGTGAGGAGTGTCACCCCAAAACTGCGTTTGCCAGTTTAGGATAGTTGTCTAACATGTTTTGACGAATCTTGTCCCAAAGGTTGGACATTCTCTTTAGATTCGAGAGAGAGAGATATTACGTCCTTTACTGTGAAAAGTTTAGGACAAGCGTGTCAATAATGCTGATTCGTCGTGCACCACCTAACTTAAAGGTGGTGGGACAGGATAGATGTCGGTTAAGAGAAACTCCCAAGCAACATTGATTGAGCATGAGATTTCTAACAGAGTTATTCTTTTCTTTTCAAATGTACATTATAAAGAGCACGATTTACTTTAAACTTGCATGTTTTACTGAGTTGATATGGGTTGATTCTTTTGAGTTGAGTTGATGTTATTGCCATATTATTCTACCTGTTTCAATTTCATTTAGCTATTCTACATACCGTACATACTACGTACTGATGCCACTCTGGTGCTGCATCATTTTATGATGTAAATACACGGGATAGAGATCATCAACTGTCATTTTGTTGAGGATCTTTGGACATCTAGTGAATTGGTGAGCCTCTCTTTCTTCGGAGGATTCATACGATACTTTCATATTGCTTTAGAGTTAGAGTTTCTTAGCATTTATTTTGATTGATGTAGCCATGAGTCTGTCATTGGCGCCACCTATTAGTGTGGAGGCATCATAGACTAGAGTCAGATTGTTGATTGATAAGATTGTGAGCTAGTTCATTTTTGCTGGTCTTCTATTTATAATACTATTTTGAAACTAGATGAGATGTGCTCATTTACTTACTTTTATCTTCCATTGATTATGTAGAGTGTACTATTTGAATGAATGTGACGAGGCCAAGTGATTCGCTTGGGGACTAGCAATAGTCTCTAGGTGCCAGTTACATCTAGGGTACCCTCCTAGGGCGTGACAAACTTGGTATCAGAGCACGAGTTCAAGAGTCCTAGGGAGTCTATGAAGTCGTGTCTAGTAGAGTCCTTATTATTGGTGTGAAGAGCTCCATATTCATAATTTGGAGGCTATAGGACATTTAGGAATTTTTTCCTTCTTTTAGATTCTAAATCGTGCGATAAAGTCAAACTCTATAAAAAATTCTTTTCTAAGTCGTGCTTTACATGGTCTGTGCCTTCTAAAAACACTGTTGACTCGAGGAATATCATCTGCACCGAGAAGATTGAGCCTACTACTCAGCTTGTTGCGCATGATCGATGGGTAGAAGAGGACAAGGAGAGTGAGATGGAAGAAGCTTAGGGTGAGGAGGGAAATAAGTTCCCCTTTCTGCAAAGACTCTGGAGTTATATGCCGCCACCAGTGAGTACACCCATATCCAGCAATAGATATAATCTGATGCCGAGGAGAGACCAGTCTTTCAAGGTCGTAATCTTCCACCCCGAGGGAGTGAGACTTTAGGACATAAAGGAAAGCTACCACGTAGAGGGTGTGACAAACTTCATTTGGGACAGTGTCGATTTGGCACTGACGGCCGTTTCAAATGTGTCCAAGTGGGATACTTTTGGAGGGATTGTCCAATGCGAGTCAACAAGCTCAACCTGCAAGGTCTACACTACAGTTAGAAGAAATCAGAGAGATACTACTCCTAGCATGAGCGAGGCCATAGACTAGTTGTGTGCCACAGTAGTCGCCCAACTCAGAGAAACCCTCTAGGATGTTGTGATAAGTATAAGTTGAGTCTTTACTTGCTTTTGAGGCTATCCATAAGAGAAAAGTTTATGTTTCCAAGAAGTTTAATGTTACCAACTAAGAGTGAGATTTGAGGTCTTATAAAATCATAAGTAGAGTTATTACCCCTAAGCTAGAAAGATGATGAGGGAGAAGAGGAGACTGGGTAGTGAGAATAGTGATTGATTGAGGTTTGTAGTTAGAGTTATGTACCTATTAGATAAGTAATGAGGCGATGAATCGATTACCATAAAATCGATGAAAGAGTCTTAAGTACTCTATGACTTTCACGATGCGATATAGGGGAAGAGTAGTTGTCATAAGGTGTTAGACCACGTCCAAACTAGAAGGAAGTGTATGTTGTTGTGTTATAGTATTCATACTATCGAGGGTGAAGTGTAGATCTCGGATAAGGGGAAAGAGTGCTTTTAATGTGATAGATCTAAATTAGGCTTATGATTTGTAATTGAGAGTTCATGAGACTTATTGAGTTATGAGCTTAGTCAGATAAGGAGATATGATCGAATAGGTGAGTGTATCGATTATGAGGAAGGGATGCATTGATTTGATTATTCATTATGAGATTTTAGTGGGATTGTGTTCCCTATATATTTATCTAGTAGTTTTAAGTTAGCGTTAAAGAGGTGTCTAATATATGCACATGTTAGTACTAGACCCTAAGCTTGAATTTTGGGGAGTAGTACGAAAGAGGAGATAGTATCAAGAGAGTGATAGTCTTAGTTAGAGATCTTCTCTAAGAGGCTTGCCATAGTGTATGAAGATGCTAAATTATAAGGAAAGTGATTCTATGGGTAGGATACAAGTGGTAAGACTAGTGAAACGAGGATAGCTCAATAGATAAGAAGAGACTTGAGATATGAATCCATGATTGTGTAAAAATGTGTGAAGCTCTAAGTTATGACTGCTATAAGAATCTAGATAATATTTTTGAGTTCAATGTGAAGTAGGCTGAGGTAAGCATTCTGTGTCATCCCAAGCAACTAAGTTGATTGGGCTTTATGGATAGATGATGAGGAGTTTTCCATTATAGTCTAAGTCTTATACAAATGAGCTTATGAGAGCATAGAAGTTGAGTGTTAGCAGGCAAAAGAAGAGGTTGAATTGTAAGAGTTGTGAAAAGTGATTATGTATGCCATTAAGAGTAGCAAACAACGAGAGAGAGTTCCATATAGACAAGAGGAAGCTAAGAGTGATGTCATTGGAAAGAGTTTGAGTAGCTAGTCATATGTATATGACTATAGCCTAACAGAAGAGTTTAAGACATTCTTGTGGGTAGTGACACCTTGACCTAGTGGAGGTATATGCTTACAACCTAGTAGAGGAAATTGATTCCCAAATTTAGAAAGAGGACCTTGAGAGCTAAGGGGAAGATGAAGGGTTATTAACCTAAATGAGTCTTGAATTTAGATATTGATGAGTTGATTAGGACGAGAAGTTGATGTTTTCAGGTTCTTACTGTCATGAACCAAGCATAGCGCATAGACATGACACGACGAATAGGAATCCAAAGGGACCCCAAAAAAGCGTCTTAGCATATCATATACATATCCTTGGTCGCGAAGCATAAGAAAAAAACAGCAAGAGATAATAAAAAGGGGACAACGAGACTAAGGGAAGTCTTTGATAACATAAAATGTAGAAGAGTCAAAACTCAAGGCATGATTACATCATTAGTTCCAATAACACCTCTAAACATAGATTTGAGCGGGTGCCAAGACACTTTTCGGGCTCACCCTCACAGTGCTAATTGTTCAACATAAAGAGATAAAAAAAGCAAGATTAGCATAGTTAGTGTCCCCGAACTTGATGATTCACCAAAGCTTATCTTCAAGATGCCAAACTAGCCACCGGGAGGATGCTCGTGAGGTGCTCCGGTTCCTACATGGTAACATTATGTAGTCATAGAGTATGCATCAGTACGTTTCAGTATACTAAGTATGTAGGATGCAATGCAACAAGACATAGACAACATACACAAGATGCATAATCATAAGCAAGGGATAGTATATGAGCAACATGGTATGCATGATCAATGCTTGAAGTAAAACATGCTTGTAAATCATATAACTTGCAAATATAGTTACAAGCATAGGAAGAGACCATACCATATAGTCCAACATGCCATTACTAAATCCCCAAGGCATACCACCCCTTGGAAGGTGATTGAGGTACATATCCCTCAACAAGATGATTGAGACATGACACCCTCTCAATAAAGTGATTGAGGCATGACACCCCCTCAACAAGGTGAGACCAACTAGCAACACCATAGACACTTTTCATGAATTCAACACATATATACATTTCTTTCATCATCATAAAGTCACTTGTCTCATAAGTCATGCAATAGACCATTAATAGTTCAAGAATCCTTAACAAGACATTTTATCAAACACTTGGCGGCTGTATAATGCTAGTTCAAAATCATGCAATTCAAGAGTGAACTCATATAAAAAACTCAATGTAAATCAACCCACCAACACTTGGTAATACCCTCATGCAAGATACATCAAGATCCCTCATTGAATCACCCAATAAATCATAGTTTCATAGCTCAAAATATGCATAGTTAACCAACAATTCATAAAATCCCAACATAGTTTATAGTTATAATCCATAATAAATAGTACCTATAAGTAATACAACTTGAAAACAGATAATTTACATAAAAGGGAAGGTTGGGCACCATGGGTGAAAGGAGCCAATGGTTGAAACCCACATAGCTCAAACTTGGGGATTTCCTTAATGAAGATTTGAATGAGAACTTGAAGCTTGAGTGAAGTTCTTGAGATTCGGAATGCGTTTGGGACACTTGAATTTGGATGAAATATTTGGCTAAGTGTTAGAGAGGATTTTAGGGAATGTCTTGAATGTATGGGGTTGAAAAATGACTAAGTATATGTGTTTTTACACATAGAAAGGCTTAGGTCCAAGACCCCAAGGCCTTGGACCGAAATAGAAAAAGTTGGCGAAAAATACACTGGTCCGTGCCCTGGCCATGTCGCGCCAGGGTCGCCGACCCTCACTGTTTTGTGAAAACTTGGAAAAATTAAATTTTGCACTCACTCAATTTTGCTCCTTGATCAAGAAATATAGAGTCAGATTTTTGATATCACGCATGAATTTTGAGATATATGGAAATTACGATTATGGGCATTTCTGTGGCACATTTTCGAGCACTTTTTGGGGCGTTTCAATATCTCTCCCTTGGGAACATTCATCCTCGAATGTCAAAGAAACACATATAAGAGAAGTAACCAAGATGATTTCTGCCCAACACATAAATGCAACAAATGCACTTAAACATCACTTTAAAAATTTCAACACGAATGTCAAAACCACCGTAAACTTGTCAACATAAACATGAATGTATGCAAATGACATAAGGGCTGAAACCTAAGATTTGGAATCACATAAAGGAATTAATTTTCTATCTTAAGCTTGAATAGATTGAAAGGGTTACAACTATCATTTCTTCATGTTCGCTCCAGCTCCCCAAGTGACGCTTTTGGCTTATTAATTCCTTTAAAAAACCTTGACGGAAGCTACATCCTTGTTTCCAAACCTCCTCAGTTATCTATCCAAGATTTCTACCAAAACCTCTTCATATATCAAATTATCTTCTACTGCACCCACAACATCCAAAGGTATAATAATACTAGGGTCACCTACACACTTTCTCAATATGGACACATGGAAGACCAGATGAACTATATTCATGTCTATGGAAAATTCCAATTCATAAGCAACTCTACTAATTCTCCTCAACACTCTATAAGAACCCAGACACCTTAGGCTCAATTCCCTCTCTTGCCAAACCGGATCACACCCTTCATGGGTGGGACTTTCAAGGAACCCAATCATCAATACAAGCACACCTAAACTACCTTAGTACTGAAGGACACCATCTCCCCCTTTGGAGAAAACCTCCATTTCACCATGTTCCACCAAAACATCCAACTTTAGCAAGGAGAAATCAAGATCTTGGTTAACTTGACCTCTTCAACCAAGGAAGATTCGGAACTATCAAAACCACTACACTACCATTCTCAACTTCATCCAACCTCATTCCCAACCTAGTCAATTGGAGCACTTCTCTAACCTTGTTACCTACAATTGACACTTATCACATCTAGCAGACAACCCCTCATTCCTCAGGATTTGCAATATCGCTCTCAAATGACTCTTAAGCTCTTCTTCATTCCAGAAGTAAATCAATACACTATCCACAAAACTACCACACATATAACAAGGTAGGGTTTAAAGACCCCAATCATGAGATCTATAAACATAGTCGGTGCACTAGTCAAGCCAAAAGACATTACCCCAAATTCAAAATATCGGAGAGGACATCAAGAACTCATTGACCACCAGAATCGACTCAATAGGGAGGACCTTAGGCTCAACATTCTACCTTTACAAGGTGATAAATGCAAACCTTAGAGATCAATTGGACCCTAAGATAAGAAATGGACCTACATATTCACTACCACTTTACAATCCCCCACTCAAGGATAGGTTCGTTAGGGAATTAGAATCTAACTCTGTGGGTTCTATAATCAATGGATACATAATATGCATGCAACCAATCCACCCCAAGAATATTATCAAAACCTACCACGTCAAGCTCAACGAAATCGTAAGGAAGATTCTATGCAATAAGAAGATGGAACATTTTTGATAAACTCCTTTAGAAATGATAGACGCATACATGAAGTCCACTAGAAAACGAAGGAATAGTGAAAGAAATAGTGGAACCCAGGCCTATCAAAGAATACATATCAAAGTCAAAGGAAACTTCAACATACTAGTGACAACATCGGGCACCTCATCCCCTCCTTGTCTCCCTTGAAGAGCATAGAATCGATTATGTCGTGGAGCACCCCCTTGGCCACCTTGAGCCGCTTGATCAACACGACCACCTTGTTCTTGAAGTCGACCATCTTTACACCTTTTTAGAGTATATGGACAATCAACTAGCTTATGACCCACTTCACTACAACTATAACAAGCGTTGGTCTTCCTTAAGCATGGGCCACCACTGATTCCTCCCACACCTTTCACACTTAGGGTTAGTTCCCCATCATTGTCGTCTTGCCATTTTGAGTTAGACACCCCATTAATAGCCAACCTCTCATTTGGAGCATCGAAGGACTCTTGATCTTAGAAGCTACCATCAAATCGAGCCCTCTTGAACCCCTCAATTCTCCCCCTTAAGTTGCTCGGCATAAGTCATTAGCCGAGATAAATACATAGCACTCACTAGAATGGCGGCACGACACTCCTTATTAACAAAGTCGGACACCCCCCGACATAAACTTGCTCATTCTAGGCCTTGGATCGACAACCAATTATGAGGCATACTTGGAGAGTTGGTTGAACTTGAGGGTATACTCCCTCACACTCATAGAACCTTTCTTAAGATTCATAAACTCCATCATTTTAGCGTCTCTTAGCTCGATAAGAAAGAACTGGTTGAGAAAATTTGGCCTTAAACTCCTCCCAAGGAATGACATTGTCATTTCCCCTCTCCATCTTTCATTAAGTGAACCAAACTTGAGCCACCCCGTTGAGTTGGTAAGCTGCCAACTCTACCTTTTCCTCTGAATTCATCCCCATTATAGACAACACCTTGCACACCTCATCGATGAACTCTTGGAGATCCTCATCCACCTTAGACCCATGGAACTCCAGTGGATTCATTCCAATGAAGTCTCTTACTCTTGAGGTCGAAGTGAGACCATGAGGAGCTTGGGCCCTTTGGTTCAATTAGTGGCTCATTGTATGTGCCAACATGGTGATAGCATTCCGAAACTCAATCTCGATAGCCCCTCCATCTTGAGGAGCTTGAGGGAGGGGGGGAGGGGATAAGCCGGTTGTCCCATAGGTGCATGGCCTCTCCTTAGTCTTCCACTTTATAGCAGCATGATTAACAACTAGAAGCGCAAAAAACATTCGTTAGGGGGAAAAGCCTTACCTTTCAACTAAGACATGATATAGACCATGAAGAAGTGAAACATTTCCTAAAATGCCACATAGCCTCCCATTCATAGTTATGGCACACTTCACAACCATGAATAAGACTCTAATCGATGCAGTGTGTTAGATTCCGAGGACCATTAACAACCTAGTGCTCTGATACCAAGTTTGTCATGACCCTAGCCTAAGGCCTAGACGTGACACTGCAAATAGGAACCTAAAGGGATCCCAAACGATCCTCTTAGCATATCATACACAATCCTTGGCCTCAGGAGCATAAAAAACAACAAAAAGAGATAATGAAAAGGGGAAAGCGAGACTAAGAGAAGTCTTTGATAGCATAGAACGTAAAAGAGTCAAAACTTAAGGCATAATTACATCATTAGTTCCAACAACACCTCTAAACATAGATTTGAGCAGGGGCCAAGACACTTTCTGAGCTCACCCTCATAGTGCCAAATGTTCAACATAAAGAGATAACAAAAGCAAGAGTAGTATAGCTAGTGTCACCGAACTTGAGGAATCACCAAAGCTTATCTTCAAGATGCCAAACTAGCCACTGGGAGGATGATCATGAGGTGCTCCGGTTCCTACATGGTAACATCACGTAGGCGTAAAGTATGCGTTAGTACATTTCAATTTACTAAGTATGTAGGATGCAATGCAACAAGACATAGGAAACATAGACAAAATGCACAATCATAAGTAAGGGCTAGTATATGAGCAACATGGAATGCATGATCAATGCTTGAAGTAAAACATGCTTGTAAATCATATAGCTTACAAATATAGTTACATGCATAGGAAGAGACCATACCACATAGTCCAAACATACCATTACTAAATCTCCAAGGCATACCACCTCCTTAAAAGGTGATTGAGGTACATACCCCTCAACATGGTAGTACGGGCATACCACTCTCCGACAAGGTGATTGAGACTTGGCACCCTCTTAACAAGGTGATTGAGGCTTGGCACCCCCTCAACAAGGTGATCGAGGCATGATACCCTCTCAACAAGGCGATTGAGGCATGGCACCCCCTCAACAAGATGATTGAGACATGATACCCTCTCAATAAGTTGATTGAGGCATGACACCCCCTCAACAAGGTGAGACCAACTAGCAACACCATAGACACTTTTCATGAATTCAACACGTATATACATTCCTTTCATCATCATAAAGTAACATAAGTCATGTAATAGAACATCAATAGTTCAAGAATCCTTAACAAGACATTTTATCAAATACTTGGCGGCTGTATAATGCTAGTTCAAAATCATGCAATTCAAGAGTGAAATCATGTAAAAAAAACTCAATGTAAATCAACCCACCAACACTTGGTAATACCCTCATGCAAGATACATCAAGATCTCTCATCAAATCACCTAATAAATCATAGTTTTATAGCTCAAAATATGTATAGTTAGCCAATAATTCATAAAACCCCAACATAGTTTATGGTTATAATCCATAATAAATAGTACCCACAAGTAATACAATTTGAAAACATAGAATTTACATAAAAGGGAAGGTTAAACACCATGGGTGAAAGGACCCAATAGTTGAAACCCATATACCTCAAATTTGGGGATTTCCTTGATGAAGATTTGAATGAGAACTTGAAGCTTGACTAAAGTTCTTGAGACCCAAAATGAGTTTGGGACACTTGAATTTGGATGAAATATTTGGAGAAGTATTAGAGAGGGTTTTGGGAAATGTCTTGAATGATATGGGGTTGACAAATGACTAAATATAGGTGTTTTACACATAGGAAGGCTTAGGCCCATGACCCTAAGGCCTTGGACCGAAATAAAAAAAGTTGGCGATAGATACACTGGTCCGCGCCTTGGTCGCGTCGCGCCATGGTCATGGACCCTCCCTGTTTTGCTCAAACTTGGAAAAATCAAATGTTGCTATGGTTACTCTAAGATCACGGTTATACCTACTACCTACTCAATTTTTCTCCCTGATCAAGAATATGAAGTCGTATTTTCGATATCACGTATGGATTTTGAGATATATGAAAATTATGATTATGGGCATTTTTAAGACACATTTTTGGACACCTTTTGGGGTGTTCACTTACATTACTTAGAGCTCAGTTGAAGAGATGATTTATTGCTGTCTTATATATGAGCGCAATGCCTCTGGACTGAACCCATACACCCGACGTGGATTCATGTTCATGATGAGTCTTGAGGGCGAGGAGTGGCAATTGTACTTTATCCCATGGAAGCTTCAAAACTCCCAACCTTTTTGTCATACAAGATTCAACTTGAGTTTCAAAACATATTCAATTCCATAACTTCATGATCCAAAAGGGAAAATGACGCCGTATCACATTACGAATGCTCTCAGATTGAATTCTTTGAATATATGACACTCATGATCTTTCACTCCAAGTCTTTCCAATAATCCATCCTTCCAGTATTGATAGCGATTTTGATAATAGTAGATGAGTTATTAATTGAATAAAATGTGACCTGAGTTTTACACTACGTGTAGTTCTGTGAGATCGGAGTGAGTCCTAATAGACGAGGGAAACTGTACTTCATTTTAAATATCCTTTTATAAGATTTCTCGATTGGATCATGTTAACGATCTTTCATTCCAATCTCATTGAGTAATCCAGCTTTCCAATATTGATAGAAGTATTAAAGATAGTAAGGATTGATAGTTGATGAGAGAGAGAGAGTGAGAGTTTTTGATCCTGATGTCATCTTATGCATGCACTAACCTTCGGCTTGTTATGCCATTGTTGATGGTAGTAGATGAGTTATGGGTGATGGGAGAGAATGAGTGCTCCTGAATTGTGATAATGAAGTTGAGTTCCTATCCTATAGTTGATTTCCCTTTTGAGCCCCTGCGCACTTGAGTCTACAAGTCATTGATGGTATTCATGCCTAATAATGTTATTGGAGATAAAGTTTAAAATCTAGATATCGTGTTCTAAGTCTATTCTTGAGAATAAGTATTCGAGTATCTGAGTATTTGAGTTCTTGATGGTATTCATTCCTACTTGACATGGAGAGGTAGTAATTTGAGATTTTGCCAAAGGGGAGATGACGAGTTCCTCCGGGTCCAAATTATGATGCTGATAGTAGTAGACTGAGGGTGAGGGTAGATGAGAAGGAGTAAATATATCGTTATTGTGACATTGGTATGGTACTTGTGTCATGTAGGGATATAGATAGTGAGAAGGGGAGAGATGAGATGTTATGATGGGCAATAGATAGGTAAGAGTATGATGGTGTGTCTTTGAGTAAGAGATCAATGAATGATGGAAGTAGAAATGTTAAGTAGGCTTAAAAATACTAAGATATAGTTGAGGTGGTTAAAGTGATAGGCTTGAATGCGTGGTTGTTATTATGCGAGTATTGATGATAGACTATTGAAGACTTCGTAACAATGGGCTTGAGTGAGAGTGGTGAGGTAGTGAAGAGGACTAGGTATCTTTTAATGAAAGCCCCTAAGGAAGTATAGAGTTGAGTATTGAGGGTTAGCCTTGTATAGATATGATCATCTTAGCAATAGCACCTTGAGGCTTAGGGGTAGGCTTGAATGGAAGAAGAGGATGTGGATAGGTAGAGTTTTGGATATGAGCTAGGAGCTTAAGTTGATGGAGTAGAGTGTCGTGAAAGGGAGCACAATTGAGATGAGGTCCCAAGCTTGAGAGTTGTACATAGAGTCTTATGTATCGATGGTCCCATTCTTCATTAGAGTTGATGGTTTCATTCTTGAGTTTGAAAGACTCATTGCCAAAGTGTTTAAACGTACGAATTGATTGAGTTTCAAAATTTCATTCGTGCGTGATGGTGAATATGTCTAAGAGAATATCTCTACTCTTGATCTGAACTGATTTGTCTATTCTGAGTGACCTGTGTTTGTTCAGACTGGTTGATTGAGTATTAAGAGGTCTTGATTGTCATTCGTGCTTGATGATGAGAGTGCTGAAGTCCGAATATAGATTGTCGATGGTGATGAAGAGTCGAAAGTTTGATTCAACTGATGGGAGTATTAAGATGAATTCAGAGTCTATTCGTGCCTTGATATCCACCTCTACTCATCATTTGAGGGCAAATAATTCCAAGGGGAAGATAATATAACACCCCATAAATTACCAAAATGCCCCTAGAAAGAAATCATGAGCGCAATGCATATTCCCAAACTCCGATGGAAAATCTGAGATCAAATTTGC
>JAABOM020000092.1:8319490-8332768 GCA_011800125.2 Solanum clarkiae
AGGGTGGTAGGGTGTGATGATCCACCAACCAATTGATGGGGTTTGTACCTCAATCACCAAGGGTGGTAGGGTGCGACGATCCACCAATATGATAATGGTCTCTTCTTGCACATGTATTATGTCATATATAAGCATTATTTACTACATAGAAACTCACATGTATGCAATATTGTTATATGCTACTCGTTGCCCATGCTTATGCATTTTGATTACATTACTTATCTCTTGTTGTATTGCATCCTTTATACGTAGTATATTCAAATATACTAATGCATACTTAATGCCTCCATGATGTCACCATGTAGGAACCGGAGCACTAGTTGATCATCCTGCTCCTCCACGTGGCTAGTACGATTTCTCCCAAGCTTGTTAGTGAGTCCTCCATTCTGAAGACATTGGGCTATGTTCTTATGTTATGTATTTCTATTCTTTGACTTTATTACATACTTTGACTATGAGGGTGAGCCCGGTTGCTTGTCTTGGACCCCACTATTATCTATGTAGTAGAGGTATTGTTGGACATGTTATGTATTTATGCTATAAGCCTTGACTCTTGCTTCTTGTTGTCTATGATATGAAAGACTCCCCTTAGTTCCTTGTCCTCGTTTCTAATCTTTATGTCATTTACTTACTTTTGTGACCAAGGATGTGTGATGATATTCTAAGGGGATTGCTTGGGGTCTCTTTGGATTCCCCATGCGTCATGTTACATTTAGGCCCTAGGCTTGGGTTGCGACACCCGCAAATATTACCTCTTATCTTTGGTAGTATGGGATTGCCATCACCCGACAAGGTGGATGAGGTACATACCCCTCATCTATGGTAGTACGGGATTGCCACCACCCGACAAGGCGGATGGGGTATATACCCTTCAGCTATGGTAGTACGGGATTGCCACCACCCGACAAGGTGGATGAGGTACACATACCTCGTATTTGGTATAGTCAACTTGCAACACTTTAAATATTTTTCATGAAGTAAACATATTTATAGATTACTTTCGTCATTATAAAGTCATTTAACTCATATAGCATGCATTTAGGCTTTCAACAACTCAAGATATACCAACTGGACATTTTATCAAACATTTGGCGGGTGTGTAAGGCTACTATAAAACCATGCAATTCAGGAGTGAAATCATGCATGAAAACTTAAAGTAAATCAACCCACCAATACTTGGTAATACTCTCATGCAATATACATTGAAACCCTTCATCAAATCTCAAAATGGATCGTAAATTCATAGCTCAAAATATGCCTGACTAGTCACACTTTTATGAAACCCCAACATTGTTCATAGCCAAATTCATAATAAGTAAGACCCATAAGTAAATCAACTTAGAAACATGCAATTTATGTAAAAAGAAAGTTTGGGCACCATAGGTGAAAGGACCCAATGGATAAAATCCACATACCTCAACTTTGGAGAATTTCTTGATGAAGATTTGATTGAGAACTTGAAGCTTGAGTGAGTTCCTTAAGATCCAAAATGATTTTGGGACCCTTGATTTTGAGTAAAATATTGTCTAAGTGTTTGAGAAGGTTTTGGGGAATATCTTATATGATATGAAGGTGAAATATGTCTAAGTATATATGTTTTTATGCATGGGGAGGCTTGATCCTAAGACCCCAAAGCCTTAGGCGAAAACTGAAAAACTGACAATAAAATACACTGCTCCGCGACAGGTCCGCGTTGCAGAGCCAACATGAACAACCTCTGGGTGAAACTTTTGAGAAAATACAATTTTGCTTCGGTTGCTCTAAAATCGGGGTTAGACCCATTTCCCACTCAATTTTGCCCCCTAATCAAGAATATAAAGTTGGATTTTCGATATCATGCATGGATTTTGAGATATATGGAAATTATGATTATGGGCATTTTTGAGGCACAATTTCGAGCACTTTTTTTGGGGTCCATTCAATATCTCACCCTTGGGAACATTCACCCCTGAATGTCAAAGAAACATACATAAGAGAAGTAAGCAAGATAATTTCATCCCACACAGGAATGCAACAATGCACTTAAATACCATTTTCAAAAATCTCAACATAAGTGTTAAAATCACAATGAACTTGTCAACGTAAACATGATTGCATACAAATGATATAGGGGCTGAAACATAGGACTTGAAATCACATAAGGGACTTAGGATTAGTACCTTAGGCTTGAGCAGAATGGAAGAGATAGAGATATTGCTTTTGTATGTCCGCCTCAGCTTCCCATGTGGCAGTTTCAACTTATTGGTCTCTCTAAAAAACCTTAACGGAAGATACATCCTTGTTTCTCAACCTGTTCATTTGTCTATCCAAAACTTCTACTGGAACCTCTTCATAAGTCAAGTTGTCCTCAACAACACTCACAACATCCAATGGTATAGTAGCATTTGGCCACCCACATACTCTTCAACATAGACACATGGAAGACAGGACGAACCAAGTCCATTTCACTAGGCAACTCCAACTCATAGGCCACCTTACCAATATTCTTCAACACCCTATAATGACCCACAAATCTAGGACTCAATTTACCCTTTTTACCAAAATGAACCACACCCTTCGTGGGCGAACTTTCAAATAGACCCAATCACCAACCTTAAATTTAAGGTCCCTTCTCCTCACATCGGCATAGGACTTTTGACGACTTTGGGTTATTTCCAACCTCTATCTGATTGACCTCACTCTCTCTAAGGCCTCCAAAGCGAAATCGGGGCCCAAACAAAGCCATCTCTCGCATTTCAAACCACCCAAATGGATCTACAATGTCTACCATAAAGGGCCTCAAAAGGAGCCTTAGCAAGGCTTGCATGATAGCTATTTTCATAAGCAAATGCAATAGATAGAAGATGATCATCCCAACCACAAAGTCCATGCTAACTTCCTCCCACTTCCAAGTAGGAATCTCTATACCTTGGGCTAGGCCAGCCAGCCTGATGCTCGACTTTCACTTATTGGCAATTATGGCAACCGGACACAAATTTAGCAATATCTTTCTTCATACCATACCATCAAAATGCATCCCTCATATCTCTATACATCTTTGTCGAACCAGGGTGAATAAAATAGGAAGAATTTTGAGCTTCATCAAGAGTCAACCTCCTCAAGTCCTCAACATTAGGCACACATAACCTACCTTTGTATCTAAGGGCACCATCTTTCCCCTTGGAGAAAACCTCCACATTACCATCTCCCACCAAGGTCTTCGACTCTAACAAGGTGGGTTCAAGATCTTGCTTTGCCTTTACCTCCTCAACGAATGAAGATTTGGAACCATCAACCACCACTACACCACCATTGTCAACCTCTTTCAACCTAACCTCCAATCTAGCCACCCGATGGACCTCTTTAGCCACCTCTTTGTCACCATCACCAACATGTGCTAAGCTACCCATAGACACCTTACTCAAAGCATCGGCCACAAATTAGCCTTACCGGGATGATAATGCACACTCATATCATAATCCTTAAGAAGCTCTAACCATCGTCGTTGCCTCAAGTTGAAATCTTTTTGGGTGAAACATATAGGAGACTCTTATGATCGGTAAACATATCAACATGCACCCTATACAAACAATGATGCTAAATTTTCAAAGCAAATACCACGGCGGCCCATTAAAGATCATGGGTAGGATAATTCTTTTCATGCACCTTGAGTTGTCTAGAAGCATAGGTTATTACCTTACCATTTTGTATCAAAACACGACCCAAACCAATTGGTGAGGCATCACAATACAAAACCCTTCCAACCCTTTCAGTAGAGACAAGATAGGAGCGGACACAAGCTTATCTTTCAACGTTTGGAAACTTTTTTCACACTCATCAGCCCACACAAATTTAGCCTTCTTTTGAGTCAACTTAGTCATAGGAGAAGCAATATAAGAGAACCTATTCAAAAACCTCCAGTAATAACCCGCTAAGCCCAAGAAGCTTCTAATATCCGATGGAGTCAAGGTCTAGGCCAATTTCTAATCACTTCCATCATTTTAGGATCCACCTCAATACCATTCCCCGACACCAAATGACCCATCAGGATAATCAATAACCTTGTGACCCACTTCAACACAACCAAAGCAAGCATTGGAGTTTCTCAAGCATGGACCACTATGGTTCCTAATATATCTTTGGCACTTAGGGTGAGTGATCCCACCACCACCACCTTGAAATCTTGGATTATCATTAGAAAATCTCTTATTAGGAGCATTGGAAGACCCTTGGACTTGGAATTGTGGCCTTGAGGAAACCGTCCACCCTTAAGACCTTGGAAACTACGTTCAAAACGAGCCCTCTAGGACTCACCACTTCTTCTTTTTCTAAGCTTTTCCCCCTCTAGTTGCTCGGCATAAGCAATAGGCCGAGACAAGTCCATATCTCCTACTAGGTACGACATTCCTCATTAACCAAGTCAGACACTCCCGACACAAAATTGTGATCTAGGTTCGGCAACTAATTGTGGAAACATACTTGGATAGCTTGTTGAACTTGAGGGCATACTCCCTAACACTCATGGAACCTTGCTTAAAGTTTATAAACTCCATCATCTTAGCTTCTCTTAGCTCGATAGGAAAGAACCGGTTGAGGAATGCAGCTTTGAACTCTTCCTAAGGGATAGCACTATCGTTCCTGTTCTCCAACTTCCATTATGTAAACCAAATTTGAGCCACCCTTTGATTTGGTAGGACGCCAACTCTGCCTTTTCCTTCGAATTAAGCCCCATGATGGATAGAACCTTGTAGACATCATCTATGAAATCTTGGGGATCCTCATCTGTCTTGGATCCATGGAATTCCGGTGGGTTCATTCTTGTGAAATCCCTCACCCTAGATGTCGGAGTAAGAGCATGAAGGGCTTGGGCCCCTTGGTTAATTTGTTCGTCATAGCATGAGCCAACATTATAATTACATCTCAGAACTCATCTTGGACTACCCCTCCACCTGGAGGAGCTCAAGTGAGAGGGGTCAGTTGCTCCTCAGGTGTACGGGTTCTCCTTAGTCTACCTCTTAGAATCGGCATGATCTAGAAGAGCAAAGAGCATTTGTTAGGGGAAAAGCCTTACACTTACATCTAAAGCATGATATAGACCATGAAGAAGTGAAACATTTCCTAAAATGCCTCATAGCCTCCCATTTATAGTTGTGGCGCGCTTCACAACCATAAATAAGAGTCTAATCAATGTGGTATGTTGGATTCCGAGGAAGATTAACAACCTAGTGCTCTATACCAAGTTTATCATGGCCCAAGCCTAAAGCCTAGACATGACACGGCAAATGGGAACCTGAAGGAACCCAAATAAGCATCTTAAAATATTAATCACACATCCGTGGTCGCGGAAGTAAAGTAAACAATAACAAAAGATATAATAAAAAGGGAAGTGGAACTAACGAAAATCTTGATATTCATAAAAGTATAAAGAGTCAAGCTCATAGCATAAGTACATCATAATATTCAATAATACCTCTACCATGGAGTGGAGCGGGGGCCAAGACACTTTCCGAGCTCATCCTTATAATAACAAGTGTTCAACATAAAAAAGTCTCAATAACAAGAGTAATGTAGATAGTGTCCTCGGACTTGAGGACTCACCAAAGCTTATCTCCGAATATCAACTAGCCACGTGGAGGATGATCAAAAGGTGCTCCGATCCCTACATGGTAATATCATATAGGCATAGAGTATGCATTAGTACATTTGAATATACTAAGTATGCGGGATGCAATGCAACAAGACATAAGCCAATATAGTTGAAATGCAAAATCCTAAGCAATAGATATATAATCTTGATATGGCATGCATGATCAATGCTCATAATAAAACATGCTTGTAAATCATACAACTTGCATAGTACATAATACATATACAGGAAGCGACCTCAACCGACATAGAACAAGTAGCTACAACTTCGAATTCAAGGCATGACACCCCCTCGGTAAGGTGGACGGGGATGACAACCCTCGGCTAGATGTGGTCTGCTTGCCAAGGCAAACCAAACATGATAACATGACTAGATAGATCCACTATTATAGCAAGGGTAATAATCATAATCCTATGGTGGCATATAGTTTAGAGACAAAAGACTTTATATAAGGACCCCTTGAGTCGAGCCCCCCATCTTAAGCCTCAATCGGTGCTAAGTTAAATCCCACGAAATATTTGAAATAATTATAACTTATATAACTTGTAAGAAACATGGAAACATGATATAAGTAGCTCTTGAAACATGTTTGACCTCTAATTACGAGCCTAACTTAAAATATGAGAGCAGATCATAATCATACATGAACCCTTGCTTTAATATGAATGTCTCACAAGAGGTAAAAATCTTGAAATAGGGTTTAACTTAATACTTGTAAAATCATAGATACTTTTCATGAATTCAATATATACTTGAAATCCCTTAATCATCATATGACTTGACTTGTAAATCGTGAAATAGATCATCAATAACTTGAGAATTCTTGAGTTGACATTTTATCAAACACTTGGTGGGATCATGATACTAGTTCAAAATAAAGCAATTCAAGAGTGAAATAAGATGAGAAAACTTAATGCAAATCAACCCACCAACATGTAGTAAAACTCTCATGTAGGTTACCTTAAAATCCGTTACAAAAGCTCATAATAAATCATAGTTTCATAGCTCAAAACATGATAAGTTCCAATAGGTATAATCAAATCATGGTATAAGCTTGACGTAGATAGTCATGCATAATCAATCAATATTTCATAAAACCCCAATATAATTTATGTTCATACTTCATAATAAGAGATACCCACAAGTAATATAACTTGAAATCATACTATTTTCATAAAAAGGAAGATTGGGCTCCATGGGTGAAAGGACCCAATGGATGAAACCCGCATACCTTAAACCTGGGTTTTCTTGAGATGAACTTGAAGGAAACTTAGAGCCTGAAGTGAATCCTTGAGTTCCAAAGTTTAGCTTGAAATCCTTAAATTTAGAATGAGATATTTTCTTAAGTCTTAGAGAGATTTTTGAGAGAGTTTTAGTGATATAGAGTTGAAAAATGGCTAAGTATGGGTGGTTACATGCTTAAGTAGGAATGGGGCTATGACCCCAATGCCCTTGGCCAAAACAAGACAAGTAAGAAAAATATTATACTGGTCCGCGATGCAGAACCAACCGAAGGAACATTTTACACTACTCCGCGTCCCTGGCGCATCATGGCCAGGGCGCGGATGCTCTCAGGAATTCGAAAATTAGTAAAAGTTATTTTTCACTATGGAGCCTCTGAAATCCAGGTTAACCCGTTTCCCACTCAATTTTGCCCCTCGATCTAGAATGTGAAGTCAGATTTTCAATATCACGCATAGATTTTGAGATATATAAAAATTATGATTATGGACATTCTGAAGTATATTTTTGGGGCATTTCACCTTTACTTGGAAAAAGAGGAAAGTTCAAATTTACCTCTATTAAAAATACTAGCGGGACAGGTCTACAAGACCCCATTTACGGGCCGTAGAACATTCTTTGGGCCATAGATGGGCTTCGTCTGATGATATTTTTCCAAACTTCAGAGACTCTCTTTCCTCTGATTCTCATTATATAAGACTGTCTACGACTCGTAGAGTACTTTACGAGTCGTCTCATAAATCATAGATTGAACTTCAGAAAGATCCCAAATTTCATTAAGTCTGTCAGGTTTTGCGAACCCACTTTACGGGTCGTACTCCATTTTACGAGTCATAAATTCCTTCGTGAACATCAACACTTTCAAATTTCCAAGCTTATTTCTGGCATCTATCCTACCCACATAAGTAGGGTTTTACAGTTTTCTTCCCCCATTTCTCTTTCTTTGTACCACAAAGTAATCCTTCTTTTTGTCCTCCCCTCTACTAGTTTCCTGATCCTTTGTAGCAGTTTCCTCCCCTTTGTTTCCCTCACTCATGTCTTCCTTTTGTTGATCCTCCCCTTTATTATTCCGCTCCTGCTTTTTGAACAACTCCAGGTGCTCCACATAGCATTGGTCTAAGTCATGTCCTTGAATAATACAAGTAGTACAATACTTTGGGAGGTAGTCATACCTAATTTTGATCTATTTCTTCATGACTTCCTCCTTCCTATTTCTAATTCCAACTTTGATCCTTTTTGGAACTTTGTCAGCAGATCCACTTTACTTTGACCCTAGCACAACTGGGTCGTATTTTGTTTATTGTTGCCAAGTCCACTTGAAGAGGCTTACCAACCACTGCAGCGAATGAGAAGACTGTCTCTTCACAAAAGAAACTTGGGGGTAGGGCTGGGAAAGAGATCCATGCCACTACAGTGGAGGTCTCCTCATTAGGATCAAAACTAGGGTCCCACTTTAAAGTACGCATAGGGAAAATTTTATGCCTCTGGATTATATAAAACATAGGTTTTGAGAGGAGATGAACATAATCCTCTACTAACGATGCTCGAATTAAAATGTGTCTATTAATGAGTAGGCCAATTTTGCATTCACCTTTCAGTTCGCATTGAGTGGGTATCAATTTTCTTAAATCCTAGATTTTCGGCCACCCATAAGAGAACTCTCCACTACAACAAACTGCAAGCTTTCATTAATGATCATTTGGCCTACTTCCTCTTGTTCCCACATTATAATAGGCTCACCATGCAAGTACATTATGGGCTTCAAAGGAATGAGTTTTGCCGGAGCAAGTGAAAGTTTGAGAAAAGTAGCATATCAAGGTGGTTGAACACAGTGGCCAACCGCAAGAGGGGGCTGACCGGAGGCCGAGGGGGCCATGAGCAGATTGACAATGACAACAACTTTAGGGTTTAAGAGAGCATTTTTTCTCTAGTCAACCGATTCTTACTTGTTTCAATCAAATTCTATCAATTATATATACTTATAATTGTTCATAAAAAAATAATATATTAAATATGTGTCATTAAAAATCTATACATATAATTTATCGGTTATGTTCGATTCTTTCTGCAATTTTTTTGAACAAACAACAACAACACAACATTACCCCAATGCCTCAAAGGCTCCCGCCCATTGTGGGGTAAGGGGGGGTCGGATGTACGCAGCCTGACCCCTATGTTCAAATATTATCAATTTTGAAACTATAAAATTAAACCAAATCAAATACAAATAAAATTAATTTATTTAATTGATTTGACTTGATTTTTGAGTTTAGGTTGATCTTTGTTCACACTACAAATATCAACAACAACATACCCAGTATAATCCCACGAGTGGGGTCTGAGGAGGGTAGATTGTACGCAGACCTTACCGCTACCTCATAGAGGTAGAGAGACTGTTTCCCAAAGTAAAACCCGCAGTCGGCCCAAACGAATAAAAAAAAAGCGGCAGCAGTGCACGGAAGTGAAGGGTTTAACATTGAACTCAAGTTAGGGTTCAGAAACCTTGTAGACAAGCCATAGTATCGTCTCCAACTTTGACGACAATATCATTGGTGGCGAGTGAATTCGAATAATGGCGCTGGCATTCGATGAGTTTGGTAGGCCATTCATAATAATCAAAGAACAAGAGCGGAAAACTCGATTAAGAGGCCTTGATGCTCAAAAAGCCAACATTTCCTCTGCCAAAGCAGTAGCTCGTATTCTCCGCACTTCTCTTGGTCCTAAGGGAATGGACAAGATGCTTCAGAGCCCTGACGGCGATGTCACTATCAGTATTTTCTCCTCTCTCATTGTCCTTTTCTTTCATCTATTCTTTATTCCAAAACTGCAATTTCATAAAGGAAATGAACTGAAAATAAGAAATTACATTTGGGGATGGTATCTAAAGAACCAAAGTAGACACCTGACTATAGGGATCTATTTATAATTTCTGGAACTATTAACTAGCTCTAACAATCTCAGCTGATCAATGCAAGTGTATTCCTTTACAACCTCGTCTACAATCTTGTCAAGCAACTCAATTTCAGGCCATTTCAAGTTGTATCACTTTGTTGCTGTTTATTAGTTGTGGCTTGAAACTTGATTTCTTTATCTTCTATTTGTATTTGCTTTTTCCTTTTCATAGTGTAAGGTTCTGTTTATGCATATACAGGTACTGCTTTTGCTAATTGTGATGGTTATGTTATGCACTATGATTTGAGAAATTCTTTGATTAGGATCGTAGAATGACAGTCTTTTCTTGATAGTAGAATGACAGTCTTTTCTTGATAGTAGAATGACAGTCTTTTCTTGATAGTAGAATGACATTGTTTCTCTGATATGTGAACTTCATTATGTAGTAAATGTCAAGCTGGCAATTTGAGAAATTTTTTGTGTGGTGAATTTGACGGGCTTATCATAGTTCTCTCTTTCCTTACATTTCCTTTTTGATTTTGGTAACTGCACTTAGCAAAATGTTCAATGTGCTGGTCAACACTGCTTAAAAATTGAGTTACGCCAGATCCTCTATATTACTTAGTTGTAACCTTTGGACAAATATGCACTTCACACTATTATACTAGATATTGATCTGTATTTCAAGGAAGGTTATTCGAAAGCAAGAAAAAATAGTTATCTAAGCTTAATATCCTTGCAGGAGCCAAGCTACTTGAGTGCCATATTTTTTATGTTCTAGTCTAATCATGCATTGTGACACTAATGAGCATTAGACTTTATCTTCTTCAGAGATGTGCATTTAGGTTTATAAGGTCGTTTTAGCCGTTATTTTATATTTATTGTTTTCTTCTGTTATTTGGAGGCAGATACATTTGAGCCGAGGGTCTTTCGGGAACAATTTCTCTATCTCCATGAGGTAGTGATAAGGTCTGCGTACACTCTACCCTCCCTAGACCCTACTTTATGAGATTTCATTGGGTATGTTGTTGTATGTTTGGCAAAAAGAGCATAACAACAACAATTTACCTAGTGTAATCCCACAAAGTCGGTCTGGGGAGGGTAAAGTGTCCGCAGACCTTACCCCACCTTAGAGGTAGAAAAGAAAAAAACATTCCAAAGCAGTATAGAAAAAGAAATAATGAAATGAAGAAGTCATGACAAAATACTATAGACGACTTGACAAATCATCCTGAACAATAGTCATGACAAGATAAAACGATAATCAAAGTACAAAAAGCATTAAGTGATAACCAACAGGGCAAAGAGCTACAAGAGTGGTAGTACGAATAATAGTATAGAAGAATGAGCGAGACAATGCTTAACTATTTAACTAACCTTTTACCCTAATTCATGTCCTCCTATTAAGGTCAGGTCCTTAGTAAGCTGAAACTACATCGTGTCCTATCTAATCATCTCTCTCGATGGCATAGCTCTTATCTCTCTTGAAATCATCCATAACCAACCTTTCACACTTCCACATGGGAACATTCATACATCTCCTCTGCACATGCCGAACCATCTCCATCTCATTTACTACATCTTGTCCTCTACTGAGGTCATTTCTACCTTGTCCTGGATATCTCCATTCCTAATTTTATCTCTCCTAGTATGCTCACACATCTATCTCAATATCCTCATCTTTGCAACTTCATCTTCTAAAATTGGCAATTCTTAACTGATGAATACTCTGCTCCATACAACATAGATGGTCTAACCACCACTTTGAAGAACTTATCTTTTAAGTTTGGGTGGCATTTTCTTATTACATAGGACTCCATATGCGAGCCTCCATTTCATCTACCCTGCACCAATACATATGTGTGACATCATTGTCAATCTTTTCATTTTTTTTAGAAAATAGACCCAAGATACTTGAAACATCCTCTCTTCTAAATGACATGTGTATCAAGCCTCATTTCCATGGAAACCTTAAGCTTCACGTCACTAAACTTGCACTATAAGTATTCAGTCTTATTCCTGTTCAACCTAAACACTTTAGACTAAGGTTTGCCTCCAAACCTCCAACTTAAGTCAACTCCGCCTCGGGTCTTGTCAGTAAAAACTATATTATTTGCAAATAACATGTGCACCAGCGCTTCTCCTTTGTATGCCATGTCATTTCATCCATCACCAAGACAAATAAAAACAACCTAATAGTTGATCCTTGATGCAAGCCCATCTCACTTGGGAAGTGCTTTGAGTCTCCTCCCACTATCCTTACCTGGGTGTTAGGATCCGTCATACCTGTTCTTGATTGTCCTAGTTTGGCAAAAAGAGTAATGATTTGAAAGTATATTTCACCTTATTTGTTTTCTTTTCCCTTTCTTGTTCTAACTTACGCATGCCAAACTTATTTCTTGTGATAAAATTTGCTGATCTTTGAATTTTGTATTCTCAGCAAATGATGGTGCAACTATCCTTGAGCAGATGGATGTTGACAATCAGGTTGCGAAGTTGATGGTTGAGTTGTCACGAAGTCAAGATTATGAAATTGGGGATGGAACAACTGGAGTTGTTGTCATGGCTGGGGCACTTCTGGAACAAGCGGAGAAGCTGTTAGAACGTGGTATTCACCCTATTCGAGTTGCAGAAGGATATGAAATGGCTTCTAGGATAGCAGTTGAGCACTTGGAGCATATTGCAAATAAGTTTGAATTTGGTGTGAATGAGTTTGAGCCTTTGATTCAAACCTGCATGACTACTTTGTCATCTAAGATGTAAGTGTCAAATCTAATGCCAACTCTGCTGTTACCTTTCTCCATGCTATCTTTTCTTTTAAAGAGTTCCTAGGTGCTAAACTTGTATTCAAGAACATGTTCGTGATCTGTCATAATGTGCATTTTGCACTAAAAGTATTTTGCGGTTATGGGTTTCCGATTACAATTGCAAAAACCCTGCTACTCAATTTATTTATTTTTGATTTGGGGAATTTATATTGTAGTGTGAATAGATGCAAGCGTAGCATGGCTGAGATCGCTGTCAAAGCAGTTCTAGCTGTTGCAGATCTAGAGAGGAAGGATGTTAATCTGGACTTAATCAAAGTTGAGGGAAAAGTTGGTGGAAAATTAGAGGATACTGAGCTAATTTATGGAATTGTAGTTGACAAAGATATGAGTCATCCCCAGATGCCAAAGCAAATTCAGGATGCACATATTGCCATTTTGACTTGTCCTTTTGAGCCTCCAAAACCAAAGACCAAGCATAAGGTTGACATTGATACTGTGGAAAAATTTCAAACCTTACGCCTACAGGAGCAAAAGTACTTTGATGACATGGTTCAGAAATGCAAGGTAAATTTGCAGAATCCGTTGTTTGTATACACAGTGAATGATGGTCTAAATACAGATATAATCAGGTCATGGGGATGGGAAGGACATGAAGTATTGAAGCTACTTTTATTTCCATCAATCTTGGATGGAGCCAAAGATTCACTATTTTTTGGCTTTGGGGTATGATGGAATAAAGCAAAATGGTTC
>JAABOM020000092.1:8332868-8347989 GCA_011800125.2 Solanum clarkiae
CCTTATACTTTTGAGCTGAGGGTCTTTTGGAAATAGCCTCTCTATCTCTATGAGATAGTGGTAAGGTCTACGTACATTTTACCCTTCCCACACCCTACTTGTGGGATTTCATTGGGTATGTTGTTGTTGTTGTTGTTGTTGTTTACTCTGATTACAATGTTTAAGACCATGCAAAAAAACTTGTACTTGATTTGACATGAATAATTTACCGCAGTATGAATAGATGCAAGCGTAGCATGGCTGAAATTGCTGTTAAAGCTGTTTTAGCAGTTGCTGATTTAGAGAGGAAGGATGTCAACCTGGACTTAATCAAAGTTGAAGGAAAAGTTGGTGGGAAGTTAGAGGACACAGAGCTAATTTATGGTATTATAGTTGACAAAGATATGAGTCATCCACAGATGCCAAAGCAAATTGAGGATGCCAAAATTGCAATTTTGACATGTCCTTTTGAGCCTCCTAAGCCAAAGACTAAGCATAAGGTTGACATTGATACTGTGGAGAAGTTTCAAACTTTACGCCAACAGGAGCAGAAGTACTTTGATGACATGGTTCAGAAGTGCAAGGTAAAATTGCTGAATCTGTACATGAGATAGAGCTTAAGACCTTTGTTGAAGCTAATCCCTTGTTCAATAAGGGAATTAAAATGGGAGGGTTGGAGCAACTAAAGATGGGACATGTTTCTTGGCCCTTATAGATATATTGGAGTAGTAAAAAGTCTATGATCTGCTAAACTAATAGATCTTTCCTTGAATTTCAGGTGATAGTGTTGCAAAAATAGTCCCTTTCACTCTCTCACATCCATTTATTAAAGGCAATTGTTATTCCCAGCCCATTTTTGCATATGCAGAACTTAGTTAAGAATGAAATCTGGAGATATTTGTTCTCCTCCTATTTGTCTCTTGTCTTGTGAGGTTATACAATGTAGTCTGCTACTAACACAAACAAATAGAGGCAGTAGGGATGCCGATACTTATTTTCACAATTACCACTGAGTCATATATAAGGAAACTTCATTTACATCTTGTTTGGATGATGGTTACCTATTGTCTTGTAGCATATTGTTACTTTAAGTACAATGTTTGTTTTAATTGTTGTTTAAATTTTATTGTATCATGTAACATGGTTTTATACAACCTATGTGTAGTTATGCTCACAGTTACCACTGAATCATGAGCAAGGGAACCTCATTTACAGCTTGTTTGGATGATTGTTACTTAAATTTTAATGTATCGTGGAAATGTGGTCTCAAGACAACCTTTGTCTTGTTCTGTCTATTTATACATACAAGTTACCAGTTTCAGTTTTTTAATTTTATCATATTGTTGAATCCATAGTTCTGTAACGATGAAAAGTGCCATTATATGTTATGACAATTTCATATGATCACGTTGTTACCTTTCTTGCTCTTATTATTTACTACTAGTCTTATTTTATCCTCTGCTGTACATTTTTTTTAACTCTGCATGTACCATACCTTTTCTTTAATAATATTGTAAGTTTATTTTTTAAATTGCTGGTGCATGATAATATGTAATGATTGAAGCAATTCAATCTATCCAAATGTTGTATTCATCAAATCATACAGTACGATATATTATAAAATGATATGTAAAACCATCCAAACAATTTGTTATGAGATCGTTGATGTGTGTTCTTAGGATGTAGTATTGCAATATGTGTGTTTCTATATGCAGTTTATTTTTTATCTGGACCTATTTTCTTTATATTCTGGTGGTTTGGCTTCTTGGAGTTTCATTTGTCTCAAAAGGGTGCCATATCTAACAGGATGTTGGTGCCAGCTTAGTTATCTGCCAGTGGGGTTTTGATGACGAAGCTAATCACTTATTAATGCATAGAAATTTGCCTGCTGTTAGATGGGTAGGTGGTGTGGAATTGGAGCTGATAGCAATTGCCACAGGTTTGCGTCTACTTATTGGTTATGATGCCTTGCTTCTTTCACCATTTCTGTTGGATTTGCTAATTTAATTTTATTCTTCTTGGTATTCGTGCATTTGATTAGGTGGGAGAATAGTACCAAGGTTTCAAGAGTTGACACCTGAAAAGCTTGGCAGGGTACATCCCTTTCTTTCTGCTCTGTTTGTGGACGGACATTATGTATCTATGAAAATATTGTGGACTTATTTGTTAAAGTTGTTAAAAGATGATTGGTTATTTTTATTAAAGCTATAACGGGCTTATCTTAAAATTATGAATATGGAATGCACTCTTTATCTATATATTGTTAATGGCAAACATTGCATGTATATATTGTGAAAGTGATTCTAATTCATTCATATGTAGGATTGCTGGACATCATATCTTGCCATGTACTCCATGAGAGCTTCACCATTTAATTAACCTTCTATTGTGAAATGCGCCTGTGGATTTGTAGTTCTCTCTAGTCTCTTTTTGATAATTATGATTTTTTATAAGTGCAGGCTGGTATTGTTCGGGAGAAATCTTTCGGTACAACAAAGGATAGAATGATCTACATTGAGCATTGTGCAAATTCAAGAGCAGTAACTATATTTATCCGTGGTGGTAAGTCGATTGTCTACTGAGATGCCTTATTAGTTCATCCTGCTGTTGATGGGAATTGTGTGTCGTTTTTTGTCTGTTTTCTAAATGTTGATTAATAGTCTGCTGAATAGCCTTGTTAGTTTATTCCGCTACTAATGAAGATAGCATGTGGTGTTCTTGGTTTATTTTTTTAATTGTTGATGAATATTCACAAGAAATTGACTTAAATTTGGGAGTTCCATTACTTTGCCTTTTCCCTGTCTGTACATGTTTTATATGATTGTGATAGTATTATTTATGATTGAACTCTACAAATATGTGCTCCCTGAATCTAGTGGTGCATGATGTCATAACCTTTTCAGTAAAGCTTACTTAACTGCAATTTTCTTGAATGTAAACACCAGGAGAGTTACCGTCTGTACTTCTATTTAATAATACCTTGAAATGAAATTACTCTGCAAAGGAGAGGCCAAATCTTACGTTACTAATTCTAGTGAGGGATAGATTCACGTTTAAGGGGAGGTGAGTGAGTATGATGCTCAGACTCTTACAAAATGTCAATGGGTGCATGTCAGATCCTCCAAAAATAGTGTATTTTTGAAGGATCCAACACGGGTGGGGCAACCTGTTTGGAGAGTCCGAATAACTTAGTAACAACTCCAATTTTTACCGAGTTGAAAGAGCTCTGCCAGTCAGTTTAATTAGGTGTGTCTCCGTGGTTCAGATGGTCCTAACTTTACTTGGAGGTAACCAAACTGAACAAAATATGTCTAAAACCATGGCTGCTTATTTTATTGGCATATTGGTTTGATGTGATTGATTAATCGTTTATGGGGTTAATTGTCAAAAACATTACCAAACTATCCATTTGTTTGAGTTTCATGCCTAAACTATTGGGAGTGTGAGAAACATAGGCATGTCTGGGCGTTATATTTTCGTCTATGGTTTTTTTTTTTGTTGTTGACATGTAATATTTTTCAATTGATTGTTAAAACTCTGAACTCTTTCCTTCATTATTTCTCAACCATTCTTCTTCTTCTTGAAACTCAAAAAAGGGTTAGTTTAGGTGTGTTTGAGACACTTCACTGTTTTTGAAAATATTGTTCTTCCTCTAACATTACTATTGTGTGAGAGTGAAAACTATTCCTCATAATAAGATATTCTTTAGTAATTACAATTACGTTTCAACAACTATGAAGTTTAAAATGTACATAACAACCAATCCTTGAACCATAAAAACATTGTATTAAAAAGTACAGTGCATTTTAAATGCTCACTGAAAAGCATTTTTCAAAAGTTACTATTTTCCATAAGCAATAGAAGCATAGATATCCCCTTTATGTTTTTATAAGATGGAGATAATTATAGGGGTATTATCCTTCCATAAGATGCAGATAATTATAGGGGTATTATCCTTCCGAGGAAACAGTTTCTCTACCTCTATGAGGTAGTGGTAAGGTCTGCGTACATTCTACCCTCTCCAGACCTCACTTTGTGGGATTCCACTGGGTATGTTGTTGTTGTATCCTTCCATAAGTAGTTTGAACTTGCCTAAAAAAGGATTTTAAAAGATTTTATCTAGCAAACTGTTTTTCACTTGAGTATATTGTCTATACTAAACTAAGAGCATTTCATAAGATTTATGTACTGAATCAGTTCAATTTGGTCTGCTACAGGTTTTAATTGACACAACCAAAATCAGAACATTCCAGTTAATTTCTCTAGGGTGCTTGGTTGATTGGTTTATCATCCCACCTCTCCCCTTTAACTGTAACTAACTTGATAGATGGAAGCTAAACATAGAAGTAAGCATAGTTTTCTGTCATCTAGGCAGGTGTCATTCCTTTTGCATGGAGCACATGGTGCAACATATTCCCTTCCCTGTGCAAATCTGAGGTTTTTGTGCTAAAGATTATCCAGCACTATATGAAATGACATTGCACATGACAAGAACAGTGTTTTTTTGGATGGGTGAGAACTGATATTTGATCACTGTATAGGCAACAAGATGATGATTGAGGAGACAAAACGTAGTATCCATGATGCTTTATGTGTTGCTAGAAATCTTATTCGCAACAATTCAATTGTATATGGTGGTGGTTCAGCAGAGATTTCTTGCTCAATTGCTGTGGAAGCAGCTGCTGATAAGCACCCAGGAGTTGAACAAGTATATTTTTTAGGTGTTTCTATGTTTTTCTGTATGTCTTATGTTTTTTAAGTGTCTTTAGCTGAAGCCTCAATTCCTATTCCTGCAGTATGCTATCAGGGCATTTGCAGATGCTTTGGATTCTGTCCCAATGGCACTTGCTGAGAACAGTGGTCTCCAGCCCATTGAAACTCTATCTGCTGTTAAGGCTCAGCAAATTAAGGTAATCCTGACTTATTAATACTTTGGAGCAATATTAAATTAGCCCAATATGAAAGATGTTCTATGATACTTGTTAACAAAAAAGTGTGCTGTGACATTTCCAGCTGTTTTGAGTGTTGGGTAAAGGGAAAGATACAGAAGCCATTTTTTCCCATTTCGACTGTCGTGTATCACTTGTGTATTCAATGTTTCTGGAACAACTGTGTCATCACATTAACATCAAATCTTATATGCAGGAGAATAATCCCTGCTGTGGAATAGATTGTAATGATGTTGGCACGAATGACATGCGTGAGCAAAATGTCTTTGAGACTCTGATTGGGAAGCAACAACAGATTTTGCTTGCAACTCAGGTTGTCAAGATGATCCTAAAGATTGATGATGTGATTTCTCCATCGGAGTATTGATGTTAAGTACGGAAATGTGAGTTTTCTTCCCTAGGAGAGGATGGATGATTCCTTCTGGCTATGCATGCTAGAAGTTTTATTCAGTGAACCTTTCACAATCTTATGCTTTGGCTTCTATGTTGTCTGTTCAAGTAGAAACTTTGGTGATTGATGATCGCTTCCATCACAGTATTCTCCTTCGAAAGACCATTTACTACAATTTTACAACTTATCTCTGCTAGAACTTGAATGTTCAAAATTGAAGTTTCTATGTGCTATCGTCTGAACCTACTGGCACCTTTATTTTATACTTTATGTGCAACGATGTAGTAATTATACTTGAAGGATGTGCAATGATATAGCAATTTCCTTGACATCCTAGGTTCAAATTTTAGATGTGTTCTGTGGTGTTATTTCCAATATTTTGTGGTAATTGTTGCGTAGGAAATTTTCTTCAAGTGCTGTACATTTTGAGATTAGCATGCTTTATAGTCTCCAACGAGAGACTGCCGTTTGAGGAATCTGCCCAGAAGCAAAGAGAGACACAATGGTAATAGAATTTGTGGAGATCTTGGGCTTTGATGAAGATGAATTGATATACTGACATTCTCTTCCATTTAGGCAGAGTCGTGTCGACTATAAGGCTACTAAAACAATTGTCTGAAGTTTGACTTTTTTGGCCCCCCCATTTTTTCATATATAGTGTTAATTTGAAAAGAATAATAGAATAGTTTTTAGGTAATTGTAGTATCATTCTTTACATGGCTATCTATTTTATTTTTCATTTATATCCTAATGATTAATAGCCTACTCCTATTTTTACCCTTTTCACTATTTTTATTATCTTATTATTGATTTTTAGAATTTCCCAAACAATCAAGGCCTCTGCATATGGAAAAACTATAGTTTATTTACAAAAAGAAAAAAAAATTTTTTGGTGTCTTGTGATTTCTCAATTTCTTGAGCTTGATTTTATCATTCCAACTCTATCTTATTATTTTCGTTGAAATTATCATTGTTAAATTATTACGGTTTAAGGTCTATGTAAACTCGATGCTTTTAGATCTCACTTGTAGGATTACATTTAGTATATTATTGTTGCTCAATTTATACATATTAACTAAGGAAAAAAAATTAAGAGCTTTGTGTAAAATTTGACGAGTGCAATGTGCGTGAAAATGGTGTTTTAGGGGATTCATTTTTTTTAGAAAGAAGATTAAGGTTGATGCTGTTACATAGAAGGAATTGGCACAAGTTTGATGGATATTCTATTTATGGGCAGGGTGGTGATACATTTATGTTTGTGTAGGAGTTCATTTAAGGAATAAAAGCTTTAAATATGTGCATGTTAGTTGCTACTGGTAGTTGAGCGGTTAGGTCTTGGTGTCCATTGCTCTCTGCCAGAAATCTTGCATTTATGATTTTTGTCAAAACATGCATTCTTTTTGGTGACTGCAAACATGACTCTGTCCCTCTTTTTTCTTTAATTTCACTCAAGTTGCATTTATGTTCGTTCATCTACCAACCCATGTGAAGGAAACCCCCTAGTGGGACATCTTAAACAGAAATAAATGACACAAACTTACTGGTCATTTGATCATGTTTTATCATAAATAGCAACCAATATTGCTTTGACTGTTTAAAAATATCATCGTACTTGTGTTGAATTTTTCAAAAAATAATTATTTTGACACCCCAAGATCGAGCGCTGATACCAATTACAAAGGCTTAGTTGAAGTGAGTAGGTAGGGAAATTGAAGCACAGTTATTTGTAGTTGAAATGTGGTCGTAGTATTCACACTTGATCCTTGATTATCACATAACATTACAATGAGGGGGGTCAAGTCCTGTCCATCACCCATTTATATAATATATGGGGATTGAAATTGAGATTATAATATTTCACAATAAGACACTTCAAAAAGAAAAAAGATATTATGCTAATTAGGATTATTAGTAATCCATCAACATTTTTTGCCTTTTTTGCAAGCAAGTGCACCAGCATTCATTGTAATGGAATTAACCAAAGTAGATGGCCGTGCACTTAAACTTGAAGCTTTAGCATAACTTGAAGAAGCTCCAGCACCAGACCTTGTGAAAAAAGCTCCATTAAGCATTAAATCACCTTCAGATCTCCAATTCCAATTCTTCCATTCACTTTCTGCTGCATCCTCATGTTTTGTTACCTTTTTAACAAACATTATGTCACTACTTAATAAAGTAACTAACCATACTTTTTTCACTCTTTCATTTTTATTAAGTAGTGAAAAAAGTTCACTTTTTTTTATAATTACTATAACATACTCAATGAAATCTCACAAATGGGGTCCGGGGAGGGTAGAATGTACACAGATCTTACCACTACCGAGAGACTGTTTCTTGAGAACCCTCGTCTCAAAAATCCATAAGCAGAATAAACTGGATATGGAAAACATATATTTTTTCTTTAAGAGATTGAAAAGTAAGAGTGAAATGTACCTCCTTGTTGAAGATATCATTAGGAGCAAGAAATCTATTGCCTTGACTATTGATGGTTGGAGAAGCACTCCCTCCAATTGCATACATCTCCCAATGAGTGTAGTCATTATTCACCACATGGAAATATCCATGCCTACATCTGTATAAATCTCAAAAACATTTTGTCTTATTACCCCCAATAAATATATGTTGGACAATTTTTGTTCTGTTTTCTACCTTGGCATCCTCTGTACAAGCCCTTCTCCAAAATGGTTAAAAGCAATGGTAACTTGCATGTTCTTGTCTCTAGTATATGTATCACTATGTCCCAAAAGCATCACCTGTCGCGGTAAATTCAAAATTTAAAGTCGAGTAGAAAATGAAGAAAAAAGGTGAAGATACATATTACCTTATTATGATGTGTCATATAATTATTGGAAATTGTAATGGCAGTAGATCCACGAATGGCGTCAATCAATCCATCTCTACAATTTGACAAAGAACAATGATCAACCCAAACATGACTTCCTCCAAATATAGAAACTCCATCTCCATCAGATAATGTTCTCCAACCATAATGTTGTGGTGAATCTCTAACATAAGCATTCCCACCTTGTTTACAATCATGAATATTTAATCCATGTATAATAATATTAGTTACATATTGTATAGTTATACATGGACCACCAGCAATATGTACACTAGCACCTCTACCATCAATAGTCTTGAATGAATTCAACATTAGTTCTTCTTTTAACTTAATGACCATGTCTCTAGCAAATATAATCCAAAGGGGTTCATCTTGAATAGCACCATATCTTAATGTTCCTGGCTTTGGGTTCACTGGATCATCACTAGTATCAGTAACTATGTAGATTTTGCCATCTTTTCCACCAATTGCTCGTTTGCCAAACCCAATGGCACAATCAGCTAATCTTTGTCTGTTTTGTTCCCAATTGGGGTCACATCTCCAACAATCATCAATGGGATTGCCTGTGCCACATGACAAATACCCTAACTTCCTCCTTGATGCATTTATTTTCCTGCAGTAGGAGAAATAAATTAAATAAATACGAAACTATGGATTCATATAACCGAGCCCAACAAATGTTGAGTAAGGGTGTAGAGTGTCATACTGATTAACTTCTTGGACTATAACTTCAGGATCAGGAACATGAGAGGAGAATGTGAAGATAGGAGCTAATAAAGTAAGAAAGAGAAGAAAGGAAAGTGGCATTCCCATTTGAAATCCCCTTTTGTGTTGTTAGAGGAAGATAAAATAATAAGAGGAGTTTGGAATGAAGGGGATGTGGGACTTTTGGAGGGGTTTTATATACAGAGGAAGAGTACATGAAGGGAGTCATGAACCAACTTGGACCTAGTTCCTGACTTCCATGTATCTACTGTTCCATAAATTTGACCACAATGGTAATACTTCTTTATTTAAAGAAAATGTCTTGAGTTCAAATTTTATTAGGGTGCAGAGTTGCTTTTGTTAGGAAATGTTTTACTTTCACTATGCAACACTTTTCAGTGTGAATTCAGATTTAGTCCTACCTCAATATGTATATCGAGTGAAAAAACCAAAAAGAAAATGTTATAGTGTAAATGTTTTGTTACACAATAAGTGTTCTTAACTACTCCTTCCATCACTTTCCTTTTTATATGCATATTAAGAAATCATAAATAAAAAGATAATTTTACCCCCTAAGAACCTCTTTGCAACTTTACAGACTAGTATGAATATTTTCATAAATAATTAATTGCAAGGATAATATGGAAAAAAATCATTTAATGCTTTCTTAATTTAATTAGGTGAACAAGTCTGCAACGCGTACTTGTTTCATGACAGTTCAAAAATTTGCAAACGATTTCAGTTTTAGTGAGGGCATAACTCTGGTCTTGCATACGAACTTTCAGTACATGACTTTACTTTCAGCATGCATTTTCACTATGATTTTACTAATATATTTGAGGCATGCTTTAGCTATTCTTGAGTATGGTGCAATATTTCGAGTACCCCTTTTGGTCATTTTAAATGCCAGTACATTTTATGTACTGGCGTCCCTTAGACCTGCATCTTTTCATGACGCAAATACAGGTGACAGAATCCTTCAGCAAATGCACCATTGAGGAATCACAGTCATCCAGCTATTAATGAGACCTCCTACCATTTAGAGACTTTAGAGTTTTTCTTTCATTTCAATATTTATTTTAGTTGTTTCAGACTAAGTTGATTAGAGGTTCCATTGATCAAATGTTATAAGTCATTATTGAGATATTTCCTCTGTTGGATGTTATGCAGATTATTGCAGTTTTTTTAGTTCATTGTATTTAACCCCATCATTTTCTATTTAAGTTTTCGCTGAGTAAAGTAGTCTGACCAAGTGGTTCACTTGGGACTAGAAATGATTTTGGGTGCTAGCCACATATAGGGTGTGAACTTGGGGCATGACAGTCAAACATACCTCTTATGTCACGACTCAAGTCTAGGGCCTAGTCATAATACAGCGAATGAAACACCCATGAATATCTTATCCAAGCCATCTTAGCATGACAAGCATTCATAGGCATAAATTCATTCATTTTGCAGAAATAAATGGGATAGAGTCTATGAGATACCATTTGGAATAAAAACAACATCTTAAAACATACATAGTGTCCCTAAACATACCAACTAGAACATAGATAAACTAGAACCGGTAAATAATAAATTTCCTTCAAATAGAAAAGATTTCAAATTTGAACATAGAAAGTAAAATCCTCTAGTTTAAAAATTAAAATAAACATTGTGTCCAAAATTACATAGCAAGAAAGAAAAATAGATGGAGACCCGAACTAAGAGCTCACCACAACAATACTAGTCTTGGAATGTCGAAAGAACTAGCCACGAGCCGAGGGAGGAGTGCATGCCCATATATGGTGATATCATGTAGGCAAAATATGCATTAGTACTTTGATATGTTCTAAGTATGTGATATGCAATACAAATATGAAATTATAATGTCATTATTCATAAGTTAAAGACTTTTATGCATGGAACGTAAAAAAACGAACACTAAAAAATCGAACCTAACTTCAATAACACCGAACCGAAGAACCAAACGGCCACCCCTATAAGAAGCATACATGATCAAGGGAGTAATATGTTTATACAAAACATGCATCAATAGCCCACTCTTTTCATTCGAAAAACATTCACATCATTGGGATCATCACCATCAACTCAAAACAGATGAAAATACTTAGTAAAACATCACATGATAACATTGAAGGCATATTATACTATAAAACATCATGAAATCATCATTAGCATGCATGATAGTATTTGAAAAACTTTAAGAAAAGGTAAAAGCATTTAATATAATACTTTGTGGGTGAAAGGAAACCCACAAATCAACTTACATACCTTAGGTAAGCTTGTGAAGGACTTTAGAAGTGACATCTTTGACTCTTACTAGATGATATATGCATCCCCTCGAGATCATTTTCTGGTCTTTAAGGAAGGAAACAATCTGACCTTTACATGAAGAATTTCCACCCTCCCACTCAAGAAGAGACTTATTTGAAAACTGGAACTTGACTCTACGAGTTCGAAATCTATGAAGGCATAAGAAGCATGCAACCAATCCATCCCAAGTATAACATCGAAATCAACCAAGGAGAGTTCTACTAAGTCACAAGGGACAGCTTTCTGCAAGACGAAAATGAGACAATTTCTATAACCTTTTGTGCAATTATAGACTCTCCTATATGGTACATACTTCATAAGGCTCATTAAGAATTTTGGGATATGTATGAAATCTATTTGCAAGAAAGGAATTATAAATAACAAATTTACACTTGGATCTAACAATGCATATACATCAAAATTATAACCTTTCAACATACCAATAACAACATTTGGGGCCTCTTCAACTTTTTGTCGGCCATGTAGAGCGTAGAATTAGTTGGTCCTTGGGGCACCTTGAACTTTCCCGCCTTGGCCTTGGGGCCTTGCACCTCCACTCCTACAATCCTTTGCATGTTGCCCGGGCTTTCCATGCTTGAAGCATGCATTTAAACTAGCCAAGAACTCTTCCTTATGGGGCCTCCCACACTAGGGGAAATTTGAAGTTTATGGCTTTGGAGCTAACTCCTTGTCCTTGGTGGATCGGAGAGAAAGAGTGTTGGTAGACCCTTGACCACGTGGCTTAACACCACCTTGGAACTTATTGTGGCCTCCACTTATTTAGCGAGAATATCCCCCATCATCTACCTGAGTCCTCTTGGACTCTCTAGCTCTTTCTCTTAACTTCTCCTCCTCGATTTGTTCATTGTACGTCATCAATCGAGATATGTCCATCTCCATCATAAGTGTGGCCATCTTGCACTCCTTTTACATCAAGTTTGATAAACTGAATATGAACTCGCTCATCTAAGCTCTTGGATCTGCTACCGTGAAAGGGGAATATTCAGAGAGTTTGGTAAACTTGAGAGAATACTCTGTCACGCTCATATGCCCTTCTTGAGGTTGATGAATTCTTATACCCTGGCCTCCCTCAACTCTATTGGAAAGAACCGGTCCAAGAAAACACCCTTGAACTCTTCCCATTCAATTGGACTGCTCTTTGGCCCCTTTCCTCCACCCATTGTTCATACCATATCTTTGTCACCCCTTTTAAATACTCAAACTTACTCCAAATAAATTCAAATTTAAAACATAAATTTCACGTAACAAAAAAATTCAACCATCAATTTGTCAACATAACAACAAATATATCAAACTCATTTAACATCCTTTTAATTTTTTTCATAAATCTCTATGTTTAGTCATATACGACTTAAACATATGTCAAAATTGGCTAAAGTTTTAGTTATACATATTTGAATGAGGAAGCTGAAAAAGCGGGAAAAAAAGTATACTCTAACATACTTTAAAGTTGCATTGTTTATTACTGGATATTTTGTGCAAAAAAATATGAGTCGAATATTACTTAATCAAATGGGACGATCAAAATAAGACACTCATAATTGCTAGAATTATGTTTTTGAACTACAATAATTTAATCTTATTGCTTTAATTTTCTTAATAAATCTTAATTAATAGTTTGTTACCTAGTGTTTCCTATTTATTAGTACTTTGTTTTTTAAGATATTTTCCAGAGATATGCTAGACTAGTTTATCATTGTCTTTTTTACTAATTTTGTTCTTATAAATGTAGAGCTCAAGAAAGAAAAATTAAATAATTCTCTTTGATCTTATTTTTATCTCATTATTTTTCAACTTCTTTTCTAAAAATCAACAAAACTTTTATCATTTTCCTACAAATCAGTACTATAGAGACAGGTAGCCACATCATTACTAAAAGAACAAGCACAAGTCACAAATAAATTTGGTAGCTAAATATTAAAATTTGTCATTAATTCTATTTAGCGATAGATGAGTAATTTTTTTTTTTGTTAGATACAAAGAATTTACCGATGAAATTATCCTGATTTTCCTAGTTAATTCAATTTCTTTTATAGTGCATATATATATTAAACTTTTTAAGCATTGGTAAGAATTGTGATGAAGGAAATTGGAAAAAAGAAGGAACAATACTTGATTATTCCCTATAAGAATATTGATTATATGAATATCTGTATATTCCCATCTCTTCAGTATAGCGATCTAGAGTTTTGATTTATCACAAGAGATTTTACGATTTTTTTTTAATTTCTTTGATGAAGATGAGATATGACATAATTTCCATAAATTTAATGTTAAAAAAGAAAACTAGGGCTTTGTGATGTAAACTAGAGTTCTTATAACTTGGATCAATCTTAATTATTTTGTCCTTGGTTTAGACAATAATTTGAGATAATATAATGCAAAAGGAATTTAACACTTAGTATTTATTAGAATAGGAAGCGATATATATTTGCAGGATGAAATTTACAAAGAATTTTTAGTTAAATCAAGTGCAAAGAATATGGCTATTGTCATAAAAATTTACTTTAAAAAATTAGCTTAATTAAGAGATGATGAAAATAGTCTGAGATGATAACAATCCATATCGTCAACAAATGTAAGACATTTAACATCCTTTTGTAATCCAAACAAAATAAAAGTGTGAACAACATAAAATAATAGCTCAATGTTGAATAAAGTAAAAATAAAAATGAATAAGATCTTAAATCTAACTGGTCATCGGCTCATGAGGTAGAAGTATCAATCAACATGACACACTAATAAATATGAACGAATGATAATTGCTCATTTTGTGGTATGGTAATTAGAATGAACATTTATCTCACAAGATCATATAAGGATCCATTTTCATTTACAAACAAAATTTTGTGACTCGTGATTGTACGTACGGTTTTGGGAATTTTTGCCCAAGAAAAGGGGATCAGAGTGAAAAAGCAAATAAACTGATAAAGAATAGAAGCACATGATCAAGATTGGTTTTATTGGGAAACAATATGTCCTACGCAACCTCCCACGTTATCATTTATTCTGAATATTAATTTATTTATTGGATTCAAGTATACACATGTAGAGCGTGTTCGGTATGAAAGAATATACTTTAGAAAAATAAATTAATTTTTTTTTACATTTGATATATATATGATTGTAAAAATATTTGTATATAATCTAAACAAATACTATCGAAAGTGAGGATAGGATGTACATGGTGTGAGGTGGTCGTGATGGGGACTACCTAGTGAAGTGAAGATGATGTGTGTTAGAGAGTGAAAACAATTCATATGAAACGCAATTAATTGAATTTATTTTTCCAATTCCTACTAGAAAATCATTCTTCTCATTTTTAAGGAACTTATTTTCCTATAAAAAAAAATGTGTTCTCTAATAATTTAACCAACCAAACATAAAAAAGAATTAAAAAAAATACTTTCCAAAAAATATTTTCTTCTCTGCTGAAAAGTCCATAAAGTAAACAACGTTTACGTACACCATCAACGAAATGAGTTAATTTGTGATTACTTTAGTTAGTCATTTTGATTTATGTGTAATCTTGTGCGCAAGTGTACTATGAAGGTGCAATTTGTTGGCATAAAATTTAAACTCTTGTAAGGTTATCATTGTTTAGTCTCTATAGTTGGGTAATATTTGTGATTAAGAAACCAACAAATATCTTCTTAAATCTTGATCTTGACGTGAATATTTTAATTATTCCCTCTTTTATGATTGATTAGGATCGTTCATTGGATGAAATAATTTTTTTATCGATTCATATAAGATATTAGAAATACAAAATTTTGGACAAATCCGGACTTAATATATACTATTTTATTTGTTTTAATATATATGACACAGATAAAATATTAGACCCCGTAATTATCTAAATGGGGGTCAATTGCTCATTCGGGAAAATTATTGTGATTGAGGTGTATTTTAAATTTT
>JAABOM020000092.1:8348089-8363816 GCA_011800125.2 Solanum clarkiae
CATTTGAGTTGTTACTTCATATACAGTATATCCTGCCTTACATATTCAGTACATTATCTCATACTGACGTCCCTTACGGGGGGCCTGCATTTCATGCTGAAGGTACAGGTGCTAGTAGATCTTCCCAGTAGAAGTACAAGACATCCAGTTGCTGATACCAACTCCAGGTTGCTTCGGCGCTTTTTTTGTGTCTAGAGCTTATATGTTTGTATTGTACAGTTAGTTGAGGTGGCGCCTGTCCTGACCCTTTTTAGATATTTTTTCTTATCTAGACGCTTTGTAAACTATGTAAATTAAAGTGTGATAATGTATCGTACTTTAAACACCGTGGTCCTAACGGCCTAGCCATATGCATTTCCTTTTGGGCTTGTTATCACTGTTTATTTTATTAAATGCATGTTAAATATAAAAATCTCTTATAATATGTATAGAAAGTGCATAGATACAGGTTGGTTCTCCCGGTCCTTATCAGCAACGGGTGCCAGTTTGCCCTAACGGGGCTTTGGGCATGACAGCTAACTTGCGGTTGACCAACGATAAAGACATTTTGACTAACTATTCAAAAATTGGTTTAGAACTAAAATATAAAGTAATTCGAGTAAAAGTTTGTTTACACAAATTAGATAATTTATGAAGAAACTAAAATAACTCATTTCTTTTGAAAGGAGATTAATAACTTGGACCATCTTGAAATAAATTAGAATTTTTGAAAAATAATTAAATAAAGTAAGACACGCAAGTCAACAAAAGAAGTAACATAAAATAGCTCGTCGTTTGGGGAATTTAATTAAGTTAAACTAAATGAATAAATATTAGTATTCAATTTAATATAAACAAAGAAAATAATACAATGTAAGAAGATGGAATTAAGAGTTGGGCTTTGACCTATTTTCCCCAAAAAAGGCCTGCTGCAGGTTTGGGCTTTTAAGCCCTATTTCTGTTGTATCGCACCACTGTATACACGCCATATATCAGTGTATACAACAACTTTCGGGCTCCAAACTTGTGCAATGACTTCCTTAAAACACATTTGGATCCCAAACACCTGCAGTGACCCAAAGCTTTGCCGAAAATGCAAGGGTGGAATCCCAAAAGGACTTGAATAACATTACATGTAACAAAAAGTAAAGAAAGAAAGCATTAATGTTCTAAAAAATAAACACTAATGCATCAAATATAGCATGACATTAAAATATGACAATAGATTAGGGAAAGAATCAGAGTAATATCAAGACAAACTAGAGTTGAATAGCATAATTCTAGAAAAGCAAAATGAAGTTAGAAGAGTCAACTAAAAATTTGATATATAGTGGTAACAAGAAAGCTAGACATGAGTGCCAAACCAAGACCAACTTAGGCATTCAAATTCTCAAAAACTCATAAAGTGTAACAACTTGATTCCGAGGCAAAGTAATCACACTAATAGTGAAATAGAAACCAAAGAAACTAAGATTGTGAATAATAAAATACAGAGCAAGGTCTATCAGGCTGATAACCAGACTTGAATTTTAACCAAAACGACATTAAACTAAGCTAAAATAATGCCAAAGAAGTGCAATATGAATGACTGCAAATATGCAGATTAATACTTACTGCCTAAACTTTCATGTTGCAAATTGAAGCATACAAATGCCCAAGTTTTGCCCAGTCGCATTTGAATGCATAAATGAAACAAAGAACCGTAATAAGGTGCCTTAAAATATTTACGAACACTAAACATGTCAAGGTGCAATATATAGAGATGTATTTAGCAACTTTGAAAAATAGAAGAACAAGCATGATTTTGTCCAAATCGCATTCTAACCGAACAGTGCAAATACAAGAATTTTACATTTTTAGAAAGAGTAATCAAGTGTATCTTGAAACTTTTCAATTGGGTAAAATAATTATCCCATCTTCACATATCCAACTTCATGTGAACGATAAAGTTCTATACATAAATTTGTCTAAACTGGAGAATAAAGGAGATATCTGTGAATCTTCCTAAATATTTTTTAATCAATTTCGAGTAATACCAAGATGCTACAACAACTATCAACATGGGTACAACACACACAACAATCAATTTGAGCTATACGACAAACGTAATGTCAATCAAAATATAGAGACGTCGATATGTGATTTATTCCAGGAGACTAAAGGCCTTATTGATGAACCATACCAACAAAACAAAATATTAAGGAGAAGATTAAAAATGAACAGAAACCAGTGAAGCAGAGATCTAACCAAATGAGATTATAAGATGTAACAATATAGTTCTTTGAAGTAATAGCTGAACAGAACAAGCAGCAAACATAAGGTCGTTACCTTTTTAGGTGCAGCGAACTGAGACCTTGAGCTTGACAATGAAGTCTTTCCATACTACTCGAACATGAACTCCCCTGAAGCTCCTTAACTTCGAAAATCAGAAATCCCAGCCTCAAGGACCTTTGAGGTTAACCCAACCTTTAAAAAAATACTTAAGTGTGTTATGGTGAGTGATAACTAATAACTAGAACTTTTCGAGTTCTTTTGTGAGGAGAGGCTTTGAAAATTGATTGAGGTTTTTATAGGGTCTTCCAATTAAGAGCAGTTGCCCTTCAATGGAGGAGAAGGGGGTTTATATAGCTCCAAAATTAGGGCAAAGTGGGAGGGAAAACAGATGGGAATCAGGGCAAAATGGGAATTCGAGGGATTGAAATTCGAATTTGAATTCCATGGATAAAGAATATGCCAACGAATTAGGAAATTCTAATGGGTTAGGAGTTTGAGTCATTGATTTGGGATGAACATAGATCGACGGCTTGAGACGACACCATCTGGACTATTCCTCTAACGAAATAATATGGGGAAAGGGACATGTATGTACGGAGTTGTAGGGTGAAATCTTGGATTGGTTTTGGATTTGTTCGTGAAGAAGAGGAAGAAAAGGAGCATAAGTATATGTATGAGGGAAAGAAAAAAGAAAAGAGGAAAAGGGAAGTTGGGCGCATGGGGTTCACGTGTAAATATACATGTATATATGTATATGTGTTGGCTGATAAAGGGAATTGGGGCGGGTTAGGTGTGTTTGGGTTGGGTTTTGGGTTAAAATTGGGCTGACCATTTGGTCTGAAAATGGATTAAATGTAAAGGGGAAATTGATTTAGAAATTGGCCAATTCGATTGCAATCTTGGCCAAATCAAATTGTAATCAAATCAAATTCAATTGACTAATTTGACTATACGATGAATTAAACAAGTTAATCGAGGATCTTTCATGAATTAATGACCTGAAATAATTGAATTTATTGCAAAATTATAACTCTTAAAAAGTGAAATTTATTTGAGAAAATATTTTTTATATTTTTCAAAAGATAATTATTTCAAATTTTCAAAATTACAAGCTCAATAATTAATTCATATTGTGGAGGGTAAAAATTTGGTATCAACAACTACTCCTTTCTTTTGATATGATCGATGAAAGAGATTGTCGATAAAGAAATTTGACTAATCTAATTTTTAGCTGACCACATCGCCATCTTCTGAAAGGTTTTTGGTATGGATTTTGGGAAATTATGGTCGAACCCTGATTTTGGGTTTCCTACGTATCTCAGGTTACATGAGAATTCAGGCCACTTGTAGTTCAAAACGCTTGATTTCATGCACGATTCTGATAGTGAAAAATATGTTCTTCAACAATAAGAGACCGAGCCATAGAAGGCTGCTTACGTATCTCATGAAGGAGAAATCATATCTCATGTAGTTCCACTAGCTTGAATCTTTTTCAAATTGAAATGAAAAATTCACCTCTTGTCAAATGAAAGAGCAAAATTTTAGGATTTTGATACTGGAGTTCGAATTTTGTTGAGAAATTCAAGACTCGAAGAGTGGTTGGATGAACTTTTGATAGTGACTTGATTTTTGTGCTAATGAAGATTCTAGAAACTTTCGAAAAGAAGAGGACTAGAAGCCTTCAAACAAAGCAAAATAATCAAACAAGCAGTTATAAAATATAGCATATAAACAAATATTGTGCTTCCTTAACAGATATGTGACCCTTATGCCAAGGGTAGGCCTCAAACAAACAGTTATAAAATATAGCATGTAAATAGATATTGCGCTTTCTTAACAGATATGTGACCCTTGTGCCAAGGGTACGCCAAACAATTTGAAGGATGTATATGCAATTTGAAACGTCCCATTGCCCGAAAATAGTTATACAAGCCTTATGAATAAACTGAATAGGGATACATAACATAGGGAAAGGAGAGTACAAAAATTAGTCCCACGTAGGGGTACAGTCCTAAGCTAAGTTGTCGTGGAATGTCTTTTCTTTTGAACTTCTTGGCATCTTCGAACATCTTTGGATGAAGAAATATCTCGTGAAGATCCTTCTTTTGACAAAACTAAGCTATTAAAATAAAATACCAACCCCAAGGGACAATGGTTCGTCAAACGACATGTACATCCTTCAAACATAACACATAAGCATGATCATCCATTTGGGTTGGGGGTCACTATGGACTCAAGATGGTCCATTAATGGGCCCAATACCCTTTAGGTATTGGGTCAACCTAGGTAATGCACCTACAAGGTTTTGGTTCCGCTCTACTCTAGATGGACTAAGAGTGGGCTTATTTGATTGTGGAAAGGTGACCCAGGTGTACAACTTGGGTTGGGAAAGATAATAACCGTTGACCCTGCAAGATCAACTCATTTTGTTAGGATACCCCAATGGAAAATTTGGATTAAACAACTGCGACCCGCATAACCGTCATTTAGTGAAAAATAAAAAATTGTCAAATGGCGGAAGATGCTATGCATGTAATGACAGTTTTATATCGAAATTAAACAGATAAAACAAATAAGAAAATTAATATTACTAAATATAACAAACCGAATAGTTAGTCAAATAAAATAATCTAATTGTTAGAACCTAATTGAAAATCTCCAGCAGAGTCGCCATTTCTATTATTTGAAAAAAATGATATTGGTTTTGAAAATTTGATTTATTACTTAATTAGTTTAAGTAAAAACTAAATTCTCAAAATTGAATAGATTCGCCACTTAATTTTTAAGAAAAATTAAGAAAAACTAATCAAATTTTAAAACACAACAGAAAAGTCTTAAAAATTTTCAAGAGACGGGTAAATGTTCAGTTTCCATTTAAGAAGAAATTAATCACTCAAAAATGGCCGCTAACTTGCGGTTGACAAACGATTACGATATTTTGACTAACTATTCAAAAACTGATTTAGAATTAAAATATTTAGTAATTCGAGTAAAAGCTTATTTAAATAAATTAGATAATTTATGAAGAAACTAAAATAACTCATTTCTTTTAAAAGGAGATCAATAACTTGGACCGTCTTGAAATAAATTAGAATTTTTCAAAAATGATTAAGTAACATAAAATAGCTCGTCGTTTGGCGAATTTAATTAAGTTACACTAAATGAATAAATGTTAGTATATATTCAATTCAATACAAATAAACAAATAATATAATGTAAGAAGATGGAGTTAAGAGTTGGGCTTTGACCCATTTACCCCAAAAAAGGCCTGCCGCAGGTTTGGGCTTTTAAGCCCAATTTTCGATGAATCACACCGCTTTATAAACATTGTATATCAGTGTATACATCAACTTTTGGGCTTCGAAACTTGTACAATAGCTTCCTTAAAGCGCATTTGGATCTCAGACACCTGCAGCGACCCAAAGCTTTGGCGGAAATGTGAGGGTGGAATCTCAAAAGGGCTCAAATGGCATTACATGTAACAAAAAGTAAAGAAAGAAAGGATTAATGTTCTAAAAAAGAAACATTAATGCATCAAATATAACATGTCATTACAATATGGCAGTAGACTGGGGAAAGGACCAGAGTAATATCAAGACAAACGAGAGTTGAATAGTATAATTCGAGAAAAGCAAAATGAAGTTAGAAGAGTCAACTAAAAAATTGATATATAGTGGTAGCAAGAAAGCTAGACATGAGAGCCAAACCAAGACCAACTTAGGCATTCAAATTCTCAAAAACTCATGAAGTGTAACAACTTGATTCCAAGGGAAAGTAATCACACCAGTAGTGAAATAGAAACCAAAGAAACTAAGATTGTGAATAATAAAATAAAGAGCAAAGTCTATCAGACTAATAACCAGACTTGAATTTTAACCAAAACGACATTAAACTAAGCTAAAACCAATGCCAAAGAAACGCAATATAAATGATTGCAAATATCCAAGTGAATACTTATTGCCTAAACTTTCATGTTGCAAATTAAAGCATACAAATGCTCAAGTTTTGCCCAGCCACATTTGAATGCATAAATGAAATAATGAACCGTAATAAGGTGCCTCAAGATATTTACGAACACTAACCATGCCAAGGTGCAATATATAGAGATGTATTTAGCAACTTTGAAAAATAGAAGAACAAGCATGATTTTTGCCAAATCGCATCTAACCGAACAGTGAAAACACAAGAATTTTTCATTTCTAGAAAGAGTAATTAAGTGTATCTTGAAACTTCCCAACTTGGGCAAAATAATTATCCCATCTTCACATATCCAACTTCATGTGAACAATAAAGTTCAATACACAAACTTGTCTAAACTGGAGAATAAAGAAGATATCTGTGAAACTTCCTAAATATCATTTAATCAAGTTCGAGTAATACCGAGATGCCACAACAACTATCGACATGGTTACAACACACACAACAATCAATTTAAGCTATACGACAAACGTAATGTCAATCAAAATATAGAGACGTCAGTATGTGATTTATTCCAGGAGACTAAAGGCCTTATTGATGAACCAGACCAGCAAAACAAAATATTAAGGAGAAGGTTAAAAATGAACAGAAACCAGTGAACCAAAAATCTAACCCAATGAGATTATAAGATGTGACAATATAGTTCTTTGAAGCAATAGCCAAACAGAATAAGCAGTAAACATAAGGTCGTCACCTTTTTAGGTGTAGCGAACTGAGACTTTGAGCTTGACAGTGAAGTCTTTCCACACTACTAGAACAGGAACTCCCCTGAAACTCCTTAACTTCGAAAATCAGAAATCCCGGCCTCAAGGACCTTCGAGGTTAACCCAACCTTTAAAAAAACGCTTAAGTGTGTGCAGGTGAGTGACAGCTAATAACTAGAACTTCTCGAGTTCTTTTTGTGAGGAACGACTTTGAAAATTGATTGAGATTTTCGTAGCGTTTTCCAATTAAGAGTGGCTGCCCTTCAATGGAGGAGAAAGGAGATTTATATAGCTCCAAAATTAGGGGTAAATAGGAGGGAAAACAGATGGGAATTAGGGCAAAATAGGAATTTGAGGGATTGAAATTTGAATTTGAATTCCATGGATAAAGAATATGCCAACGATTTGGCAATTCCTCAGCCAATTCTAACGGGTTAGGAGCTTGAGCCATTGATTTGGGATGAACATAGATCGATGGGTCGAGGCGACACCATCTAGACTATTCCTCAAACGAAATCGCACGGAAGGAGGGGACACGTAGGTACGGAGTTGTAGAGTGAGAATCTTAGATTGATTTTGGATTTGTTCGTGAAGAAGAGGAAGAAAAGGAGCGTAAGTATTATATTTGTATTATATATGTAATATATTTGTATTATATTTATTTTGGTTGAAAAAACTGCATAATGTGTTAAAAATGAATCATGCATGTAATATAAGTGTATTACACTTTCTACAAAAATAATTCATATGCATATAAATGTCTTATACGTTTGTTTTGATTAAAAAAATCTGTACTATGTATTAAAAGTGGATTATACATGTATAAATTATATAGCTATAAATGATAAATATTTTCTAAATATGATATCTTTAGGTAAGTTTCCCAGTAACTCTAATAAAGCTCAAATCAATAATAAAATCAACAAGAATGCTAGCAAAAAAATCAATTCAGTAACAAAAACGACAATAATAATGAATATTTATTTTTTAGTTTTACATTTATTTAGACAATTAAAATACATAAGTTAATTTTACTTTTTCTTTGATGTTTACACATGTAATTAATAAGTACTAGTACTTATTATACTTATTTTATCATGATTTAATATTTTAAATTATGATCACTTTCATCATGACTTTATTTTAGCATGATTTTGTACTTTAAAATTATGATTTTTTATTATAACTTATTTATTTGCAATATTTGTTTTATGAGATCTCATTATTATTTTTTGTTATATTTTAATGTCATCACTCATATCATATTTTGAGTTATTCTTTTAAGTAACACCCTAAATATTTGTATTTTGGTAGGACTAAAGAAATATTGAAGTACAAGTTAATTATATATTTTTATGAAAGCTTTATTGAAAAACCCAAAAATTCAAGTAATAAAAAAAATCCAAGTTTTATTAGTTTAATTTGATTTGATTTATATATTTAAAAAATTCAAACCGACCTTGTTCATGTACACTCCTATCTGAAATAATCAATCCGAAAATAACTTGTTCCAAACCAAACTAACTATTAGAGATTGTTTGATACGTGAAATAATGATAGTAGTCCAGACGTACTAACTTGAGGCTATTTTATCCTATTGTTTGTACTAAAATGGTGTGATTACTATTCCATATAAAAAGTGAGTTGAAACAATCTCATAAAATATCTAAAGAATTGGAACAAACCACCCCTTAAAAATAAAATGTAGCAAAATAGTAATATGTGTAATGGTATGGCTCTTATTATGAGAAGCAACGATAAACATAGAATAAATGAATAAAGCAACAAACCCCTAGTCTAAAGTGGCAAGCATGCAATAAATTATTCTATGGTCCTATCGAATATTGTCCAAGTTACAGTACCAAGGGGGCATACCCTTGTTAGCAAACCAATAGGCCTCATTGCCAATGCCTACACTTGATAGCATAATTCTAGTGTGTAGTGGAGGTGAACTTGGGATATTAAGTCCCCGAGTTCACAATGACAAGTATGTTTTGTCACTCTAGCACAACATCATATAATTCAAAGTTAAAAATGAAAATCAACCTTAACGAATTGTATCAACTATTTACTGCTTGCCAACAAATTCTTAGGAGGTTAAACTTGTGCACATCCTAAAAACCTATGCTTCTTCACAATCATTTGTTTCTATTTACAGATGCAAATGTAAACAGCACGATGAGGTTAACTAGCAATGCATAAATATGTGAAAGAGCAGGAATAATCTATCTTTAACTGAGATCAATGTCAACCTTCTCCGGGGTTGCCCTTTCCGTTTGGTTGCCACTCAGCTCCACACCTAGCTGTCCCTTATCACCCGCGCCAAATGCATACAGCTTACCAGATTCTGTCAATGCAAATGTGTGGGCATTCCAGTATATCGAATTAGTGAGACTTATCTGCACCACTCTTTCATTCAGCTGCTTCAGTGATGTTACTACTTCGGGGAATAGAAAATTTGAGTGCCTGTTACCCTGAAATTCAGAAAAGCTTATTTTAAAGGAAAAATAGTGCAACTTTTAACATTTTCACTTGATATCCAATTGTTCAGGTGGCCAATATATGTTTAAACAAGATTTCAAATGTTCTTGTATACTACTAGTCAATCCAAATTCTATGCACCTCAACACACGAAAAAGGATTGAAAAGAGAAAAACGAAAAAAGAATTTCAAGAGCAGATTAAAGAAATAAGCTGGATAAAGTATTCAAAATAGACTTCTAAAACTATGTGCAGCATCTCATTATGAGAAGGCCAAACCTGTACTTCAGCGGCAGCAGCATTATGTCCTAGACTAGATGATTCACCACAACCAAATGAATAAACATTTCCATCATCAGAAACCACAAATGTTGTATAGTCCCCTGTAGCAACATAAACAGCCTTTACGTTGCGTAGTGCTTCCACTACCTTAGGAGCTGATTCACAATCTTCATTACCGTGACCCAAGCACCCATAACGGCCCCAACCCCATGTACAGACCCTTCCATCTTTCCCAACAACAGCAGCATGCCAAGCTCCAGCTGCAACAACTGCAGGTTGAATATTCAAAGTCTGAAATTGTTCAATTAACCTCGGGACTTTTTCATCAGTTCGTGTTCCATGACCAAGCTTTCCACCCAATCCACAACCAACAGAATACACAGACCTGATGTTGGCCAAAAGAAGATATCAAAAATACTTCTTAGGAGACTCATTTATTGATATGCTACTCATATTATGATGCTAAAGGAGAAAAACTCAGATTTTTTGGAAGAGTGTACAAAATAGTCGCTCGCTGGGTTAGCACATTGATTGATCAACATGCATATATCAGCAGTAATTGCGTATAGAACTTTACTTATTCCCAAGACAATGAAACAGACTTTCCAAAAGGTGAAGAGTGAACTTACATGCCACTAGGTTGACAAGCCAGAGCAAGAAGGTAGCAATATCCAGCTGCTATTTGCACCACCGGGATATTCTCTAATGTGCCTAATAATGGACGGGGTTCCAGATCAGCTTGCTCAGTTTGATGACCAAGTTTATTTTCATTTCCCCAAGAGAATGTATAAACCCTTCCTTCTCTTGATAATACAGCAGTGAAGAAATTACCAATTGCAGCTTGTACAACAAAAATGTCTTTTAAAGATTCTACCAGCCGAGGAGTTGTCAATATTTTATTTCCTTGGACACCATACTCAGCTTCGCCAAACGAATCTTTGCCAAATGCATACACCTTCCCAGTGTCACTGATCAACATAGTCCTGCCAGCCCCTACAGCTGCCTGAATAACACGAATGCCTTGAAGTGATCTGGAAAATAGAAAGCTCTATTAAACTCCCTGCATTTCTTAATTCACATTGCCATAGAACTTGAGGTATATATAGAAATTAATTAGGAACCTAATTGGGTGAGGCCGCCATTCCTCTTCTGTGGTTCCATTCCCAAGCTGCCCAGAGCTGTTAGACCCGAATGAGTACACAACTCCTTTCGAACTCACAGCAACACTATGACCAGGGCCAGCTACAGCATGTGATTTTTCGCGCCTGGAACATGCTTCCCCAGCTAGCAGGAATCTTAGAACGAGCTTCCAGGAGCCCCCACATTTTTGCTTCAGATCATGACGTTGCTCCTGAGTCATTGGCTTAAATATAGCTCTTTTTTGGCACATATCAAGAGCTGCCAGCTCTGCTAAGGAGAGCTCATTATCAGGTGCAAAGTTTGCAGGCTGCCGAAAGAAAGAACAAGTAGCCTGCAAGACACATTATAAAGAAAATCAGCAGCAATATCAATTCTAAGCCAAATTAATGATATGACATATTGAACATCAAGTAGATAAACACTTGCCTCTAAAGTTGCAAGGTCCTGTGGATCCAAATTACATCCAGTAAGCACATGAAGAACGATAGATGGGTTGGCTGACAACGGGAATTCACCAGGAGTCGCATTCCCAAAGCAGTGCCGCACTTGTCTTTGAAATGTTGAGGTTACAATAGTAGCAGCAATAGGTTGTTCAGCAATGTTATGGTATTGAACACTTGAGGTTCCACTAGTTGAGGCGTCCATGGGCACTGCTAGATTCTGCAGTGCCCAAAATAGGCAATCTAAATCACTATAAAACCCACAATGCACATACATAGCAAACCAAATTACACTCTGAGCAGATTCCAACAGTTATCTAGCAAAAAGTTTCAGTACCAATTCAAGAATCTTTAAGTTTTACCTTAAATTAGGAGCTGATCACAAAATTTCAAGCCTCAGACCTACAAACAATAGAAGATCATCATCACTCAACAGATTTTACAAAAAGGAAATTATGATTTCATCAAATAATGTTCAAACTCAAGACAGAGAAACCTTAAGAAGTCAAGAAGTAGAGTAATTTTACAGCAACAAGAAACAGAGACAGAGACTAGAAGAAACCCAACTCAAGGGTTACAGGTAGAGAAAGGCAAAGATTATTGTGACGTGAAGGATACCAAAATACCAATCCTTCAGCAGAGAATATTCCTATTCCACCCCACAAAAAAAAAAAAAAATTGGTGGATCAATCAAAGTTTTGATCTTTATTGTGCTAAAGGTCTAAAGATCATCAGATGATCCCAGCTACAAGTTCAATTCATCATCCAAATCCATAGACAAGTGAGAATTCTGTAATAACTACATATGGGTAACTCTGTGCATTTTGATCATCAAAGATCCAAGAAACATCAAACACCGAAAAAACAAACAAAAAATTATTACATGACAAAGAGCCCCAAAGATTCCTCAAAACCCATGTGAATTTTTTCAAGAAATCAACAATTCTGATCAAACAAGATGAGTAACCAAGTGGGTATCAGATCAAAAGACTGATCAACCAATAATCTGCTACTTTTATTCTACTTTTACTTTTCGGATAACGATACAAGCAGGAAAAATAGGGGGATGAAGTTCAATTTTATTTTAGCTAAAATAAAAAATGGGATTGTTTCTCTTAGAAACTTTTTATATATAATAAAGGGTGGAACCGAAGGGAAGGTGATGAGGTGTCTTTCAAGAGAAAACCAAAGCTAGAGGCTTGGATGGCTTGCTTATATATATACTGACACCCACACACTGCATATCCATCGTTGCTGTGTACCCTCAAACAACGCTGGTTGCTTTTTGCACGTCACCTTCTTGTTACCTTGTGGTAACTCAAAACCAATTTTTTAGACTACTTGCATAATATATTTGGGTTATAAACCTATTTGTATTTGTATTACAGTGAATGTAGATTTATTTGGAGAAAAATTAGCAACCCTAACTTAGGAAAGCTAGTTTTCTCCTATAAATAAAAGGGGTTTTTGTTAATTGTAATTCATATATAAATATTCTTTAAGAGGAATAAAAAATCTTTTCTTTTCTCCCTACTTTCTTCTTCATCTTACTATATATTTTCAAAACATGTTATCAACACGAGACTCTACCATCTTAAAAGTGTGAAAGTTAATTTTGAATACTACGATATTATTTATTTATTTATTTATGTCCTTTATATTGACATGACTAATCTTATGAAATTTGAGTTTGTTGCCCTTTATATTTTGCGTAAGAACTACGTAATGACCTCTGGGTCGTTTCTGTATTTTTGGGACTTCTCGATTGGTTTGAGCTCCTGTATGGTGACCTCGAACCTATTATAGCATATTGGGATTGTTGGTATGGTTGTCGGTGGTTTTGGTTGAGAATTATGCGAGTTTGCGAGAAGCTAAAGCTGCAAAAATGTGATTTCTGTCAAAATCCTAGTAAACGGCCTCAGAATAGGATTCTGACGGTTCAATTAGCTCCGAAATGGCCGTTTTGTGTTTTGGGGGGGGGGGGTGGTTTGTCCAAGGACGAAAGGTCCCGGTATGATTTTGAGCCAAAAATTGCAAAATGAGTTCAATTGAAAGCTAGAAAGTGTGTTTCTGTTAAAATCCAGCTAAACGCGCCCAGAATGGAAAACTAATGGCGTGGTCAGCTCTGAAACATCGAAAACATTCTAAAATGACCCTTTGCCAGTTGTCGGGATAATCCAATTGCATTTTGACCCCCTCAATTCTTTTAGCTAATTTTAGCCGAAAGGAAGTGAGGTACTCATTTTTCGTAGAAGGTCCGTTGGAAAATCCGACTACACAGTTAGATCCGGAACGTTGAAATCAATGTAGTGACACTATTTGTTTGCAAAAAAGGACATCGAATGCCCCGAGAATGGTGTAAGGATCCCGACTTTGTATGACTTTAATGGTACTTAGAATTTGGTTCTGGAAAGTTTTTGACCAAGGTCATGCCTTACGGGCACCTCCACACGCCGTGTGACTTACCGCGAGTCCTTTTGGAGGGGCCTTGAGGTGGTCCTTGGCCTTATGTGTAGAGTATTGACATTAATGTGGAGTTTAAGACCAAGACACATACCACATGAACCCCACACGGTCCGTGTGAGGCTTTATTGGCCTTGTGGAGAGCCTCGACCTTGAAAACCCATATTTTGGTTGAGGCTTGTCACACATGAACCTCTCACGGATCGTAAGGTCTTCTGTATAGGCATTGGTGTGAAAATTTTCTATGTATGGGATCATTATCTTGGAACTTCACGGATGTGGAAATTTTCTAAGACAAGCATCGTGGAAGGCCACATGGTCCATGTGACCTATCGCGAACCATGAGGTGATCCGTATGGGTGTTGGTGTGAAATTTTTCTAAGTATGGAATTACCGTCTCGGACCTTTATCAGTGGCAATTTTCTCTAACAATTGGATCACGGAAGGACATACAGTCCGTGTGTCTTTGTACGGACCGTGTGACCCTTCTAAGGGACACCTAAATTAGTTTATACTCCTTCATCACTATTCATTCTTATTCTAAGCACTTAGCTTCTCATTCACTCGCTCAAATGCTTTTCAAAACTTCTTTTCGAGCTCTAATCGGAGGATTCATATGGAACCTTCAAGCTCAAGCTAAATTCATTTTCAAGCTCTCAACTCAAGCTTATTTATGTGGTTTAGGATCATCATGAGTCTTCTTTATCTAGCCAAGTTCAAAGGAATTCCATTGGCTAAGCTTTTCACAAGAACCGATAGAAGGGTCAACTTTCAATAGTCATATCTCTCAGCACAAAGAGAACTTGGTAGCCTGTGACATACCAAATTGAAGCTCTTTGAATTAGCTTTCCAACGCATCCAGTTTTACTTAATTACAAGTTCAGAGCAAGAAGTTATGCCCGTTTTTATAAAGCCCATCCATGCTGTGTTTCCCGTGGTTTGGCTAAGTGAGGCTTCACAGGAAGATTCATGGTCCATGTGATCTTGTATAAACCGTGAAACCTACTCACAGCATCTATGGTAACAATTCTTATCCCGTTTCATTAATGATTTTCTTTGTAATTATGGCTACTCCTTAGGGACTTTTGTGACTTCCTATGTTATCCTAAGACATTCAAATAACCTAAACTCTTCTTCCCTCATTCAAATTCATGTCACACTTAGAATTATATTCAAACTCTCTCTTAAAAACTCCCCTAAAGTGACCCTTGGAGGATTGACTTGAAGACTAAGGAAAGGCATTCTTCTTCATCAAATTTCTTCCTAATTCTTCTTGGTTAGCTAAGGTATGTGAGATTGATTCATAGTCCCTTTCAACCATGAAGACTCAAACTCCTCTACACTTAATTTATGGAATTTAAGCTTACTTTAATCATGGGTCTTTAAGATTATTGGTTATTTGATTCAAATGAAGTATGAGCTATTCTTATTTGTTGATTTTAAAGTGATTTAAGCCCTAGTTAGTCGAATTACATAGATATTATGAAGATTTAAATATGCATTGTCTCTTTAAAGTTTGATTTAAGCATTAGTAATCTAAATTGTGATATGAATGTGGATTTTACTTATGGAGTTAATTGAATTCCCTATTGTATTTTTGATATAAGATTAATTCTATATTGCCCATTGCTATTCACATATCATTCATGGCATATGCATTCATAAACATTGGATTTTATGGAGTTATCGGTGGGTTAAGCTCACATATGTTTTATGAAAATGATTTCAGTCAGTTTAGCTCATATATATGGTTATGACAAGAATGTGATCACATAAATATCTATTGATATTGGCTCTTTAAGTATATTGGGTGTTTACACCATATTGTTAAGTGAATAAGCTATTTCTATGCATGAAAAGTATGAGTTGAAAAGTATGAGTTGAATTATGATTTGGCTTTTTAGCCTAAGTATAAGATTATGAAGAATGTTCGACTTTTGAGCCTAAGTGTGCACTGAAATGATTTGAAATGACTTGTGCCTCTTTT
>JAABOM020000092.1:8368026-8380556 GCA_011800125.2 Solanum clarkiae
ATGACAAGAAGATACCACCGAAACTCAAAGGTAAGTTTTACAGAATGGTGGTTAGACCATCGTTGTTGTATGGAGTGCAGTGTTGGCCAATTAAGAAGGCACATGTTCAGAAGATGCATGTCACTGAAATGAGAATGCTGAGATGGATGTGTGGTCACACCAGGAGTGACAAGGTTAGGAATGAGACTATCCGGGAAAAGCTAGAGGTGGCCCCGGTGGCCGAAAAGATGAGGGAAGGGAAACTGCGATGGTTTGAACATGTGCAGAGAAGGAGTACCGATGATCTTGTTAGGAGGTATGAGAGGATGGTTTTGGGAGATACTCGGAGGGGTAGAGGTAGACCGAAGAAGTACTGGGGGGAGGTTATTAGACAAGATCTGACGAATCTTGATCTTACTGAGGACATGGCCTTAGATAGAAAAAAGTGGAGGTCGCGAATTAGAGTAGCAGGCTAATGGTAGGGTTAGGTGTTTTTTTTGCCTTGTATTTGTATTACCTGTCATATTATGTGTTAGTTTACCTTATTTACGTACTGTCATTATTAGTCGCTATTTTTCTGTTCCCTTCCCCCTTTTGTCATATCTAGTTCGTTCTTACTTACGAGTTTTGAGACGAGAGTTCCCAGAAAACAACCTCTCTACTTCTATGGTAGTGGTAAGGTCTGCGTACATTCTACCCTCCTCAAACTCCACTTGTGGGATTATACTGGGTATGCTGTTGTTGTATTTATTTAAAAAAATTATCACCCTCCGCCCTAACTCGGCTCCCAACTTCCTACCAACCCATCCCTCACCCTACCCCTACCCCCACAAAAAATTACTTTTTTTTTAAAAAAGATTAAATTTGTTTCTTACTATCCCTCCCTGTCCCCTCCCCCCCCCCCCCCCCTCCCCCCAAAAAAAAAAAATATTTTCATGTGTAAGGATGAACAACCAGAATTATTAACCATAAAAAGCTTTGGCATCGAAAAAAGAAAGTACATGTCAGACCTGCCAGTGGATTTATGCCAGCTAGTTTATACAGTCGAGCAGTTTCAAGTTGAATCCTCTCCTGGAAATAGATGTACATAAGAAGTTAAATCAATTGAAGCAAAGATTACAATTTACACACTGAACAAATATAAGAAAATGACACAGCATAATTTAAGCATATCCTTCAGTAATACTCTACAGACTTAATGGTGAAAAACTCATGAAGCTCGGGTCCAAATTAACCTGGTCTCCAGCATATCGCTCCTGAATAGCCTTTATTTGTGGTGCCAAGGAACGCATTGCCATTGATGATTCTACCTAAGAATGATTCTTAGAAGATAGTAAGCCATCTAAGCTTTCATAAGCAAGAATATAATTTGTGCTTGGTAAAGCTCAATTAACTTCTTCCAAAATACTATCTGCTACACAGAAATATGGAAAACAGGAATATTGTAAAGAGAAGACATGAGAGTAGACCACTGACCTGTTTTTTGGTTAGAGGAAAAGTTGCAGCTTTTACTAGTATTGTTAGTAGAATGATTGCAAAACCATAAGAATATGGCACATGTAAAGTTGAGAGCCCATCCTTCAGAACCTGGACATAGCACAACCACTTCCATAATTGTTTTCTCTCTTTTCTTTTTTTTTTTTTTTTTGACGAGTGTAACATATGAACGAGAGATGATAAAATTTAGCTTTGGATCAATCCATATATTAAAGTAGCTCTCTCTCCAATAGTGAGCAGAAGTATGTATCATTTAGGCTGAAAAGTATTTCTCTTTCCATTTGATAGCGACATGAAACGTTTTTCCTACTTACTACATCTTCTCATCCCAATCATACCACCAAATGAAGCAACTAATAGACCAGATAAGTTCCGGGACACCAAATATAGGAACCAACTTTAACAACCTCACTCTTTAAAGATGAATAGATATATAGCCATATACACAATTCTTCTGCTAAATAGTATGTTCTGAAAAATGCTTACACCATTCCATAAAATTGCAACCGAACATCCAACCATCAATACAAAATTCATAAATCAATCAACAACACATCAACCCCAAAATAGTTGTAGTAGGCTATATGAATCCTTGGTATTCTTTCAGCTCTACTAGAGTAGATCTCATTCCAACACTATTAGAGCTTATGCAACACTTACGGCTACTTGAATCAATCAACCTACAAGGGTTCCTTCCAAACACACTTATGACAATAACAACTAAGCCTTAATTCCAATAGCCTATATACAAGTTTCACCAAAAGATTTAACCCAAAAATCCCTATACTAAAGCTTTTAGCAACTTCATCTCCTCTCTACGTACAATCCCAATAAACCAATTAGCCTACTGAAGTTTCTAAAGCCTATCAAAGTTACAACTCACAAAACGAAAAAGAACATCATAACATGGTAGAAAAACAAAACTTTAACATTAACAAACCTTCAAAACAGTCTCCATTCCATTAGTAATACCAGAAAGCCAGTCACTATTCTGTTTAGCACTTTCAGTAGTGTCAAGAACCGCATCAGTAGAACCCGAAACAGCAGCATCAGCAATTGTATACAAAAACACTTCAGCCCGAGTAAATAGGTCCTTCAAAAGCAACTCTGCACTTCCCAGGTCAGGAAATGGATCCTGTCCCAACCCTAATCGAGCTACTCCGAGCATGCCCCTTGAAAAGGGTTTGTTAAGTGGAAAATTTCCAAAATGGGTTCGATGGAAAACTGGGTTTAGGGTTCTTGTTCGGTCTACAAATGGAGATAACATTGAATTGGGTCCAACAAAAGGGAAAGAAGTTGCCATTTTAGCTAACAAACTGTCAGCTTCTTGTAAACCCTTGAAGCTGGATGAGTTTGGGACTTTAGAAAGATTTGATTTTGGTTTATGGATTTTGTGTTAATCAGACGCAAGTTCCAAAAAGGACAAATAACAAAAATTTAAAATTTAGAGAGGTCCTAAAATTTTCCTACCTTTAAGTCGAAGTACTAAAATGAAAAGATCTTGAATATTTAAACAGAAAGGGAAAATCTTGAATACAATTGTGATAACAAATAGTAAATCGTGGGAAAAAAATAAAAAATGCTATCTACTTCCTCTTCACTCCATGCATCATTTAATTTAATATAGAGTTCAAAACTAAATTAAAATTTGTCATTTAAAATAATTTTCTATAATTTACCAATCTCTCTCTCTTTATATATATATAAGAAGATGGGCAGCCCACCTACATGGCGCTACTAGAGCCCATCACTTCTTTTTTATTTTTAAATTTACAATTCTATCCTTCCTTTTCGCAGCTCTTCATAAATTATACTCGATTGATTTGTTCTTAAATGATGTTTTAAAAAAATCGAAGCGTTACTGTTGCTAAACACTAAAATGGTTCGTATGCTCTCGAAATACTCGCCCCAACATTAATGCTCCTTCGCACATGGCACCCGTTCAGAAACGGCACCCTACCTTCAAACACCTCCTGCTTCCCTTAGTCTCAAAGTCTGTATATATATCTCTCTTCATTCATCATTAGATCTCCGGCTCTTTTTCAGAAACATCGGCCTTTCGGCGCTGGCGTTTCACTTACCGCCGACGTTAAAAACTTATGCAATTGTAGTTAATGTCGCCCTCCCAATCGTGCGAATTACCACTCAACACTGTCCTACTGCACCTTCAGCTATGCACATCAAATCTACACTTTCGCATCTTTCATTCTTCCATATTTCTGCCATAGAGAATCTACGGAATCCCAAACCTTCTATACAGACCAGCCTACGAATACATATTTTCATCATCGTATTTCTTATGCCCCTCCCTGTCTTCATATCATATGCTCTTAAAGCTCATACTGATACAAACCAACGCATGAATACATATTTTCATCTCCGTATTTCTTATGTCCCTCCATGTTTTCAACATCGTATGCTCTTACAGCCCGTACTTGTCATGACCCAAGCCTAGGGCCTAGACGTGATACGACGAATGGGGAACCTGAAGGAACCCTAAATAAGCCTCTTAACTTATTATTGCACATCATTGGTCGCAAAAGCATATAAAAGACATAAAGAGTAAGAATAGGGTAAAGGGGCTAAGGGGAAGCTTGCATAACATCATAATCAAGAGACAAAGAGTCAAAGCTCATATCATAGATACATAACATGTCCAACAAACACCTCTAATACTTAGATAAGAGCGGGGGCCAAGACAAAGTAACCGGGCTCACCTTTATAGTCAAAATAGACAATAAAGAAGAGTGTCTCAATACATAATAAGAGAAAAGTAGACTAAGGTCCCCGAAATGGAGGACTCACCAACTAGCTTGAGTAGTACCGATCTAGCCACGTGGAGGAGGAGGAGGATGATCAACTTGGGCACCGGTTCCTACATGATGATATCATGTAGGCAAGAGTATGCACTAGTACGTTTGAATGTACTAAGTATGTAGGATGCAATGCAAGAAGAAATAGGCATCATGATTAAAATAGATAACAATAGGAAATAGGCATAATATAACAATATGACATGTATGATCAATGCATAAGTAAAACATGCTTAGGTAACTTATACTCATATAGGATATCATATGTGCAGAAGAGACCAATCTAGTTGATGATGATGCCACCCCATCACTTAGATGGTGAGGTATAAACCCCTCACTACGTTGATGAGTACAAACCCATATCTAGCTTGATGATGATATCACACCATCACTCTGGTAGTGAAGTACAAAACTCTCACTAGGTTGATGAGTACGAACCCCCATCTAGGTTATCCGGGCTCTTGGTCCCCCTGGATTAGGCGTGGTATAATGCAACACTTTATATAGGATTTATCATATATATATATATGCTCATTTCATCATCTTACATCATTCATATCATATCTCATGCTTTGGACCTTCAATTCCTCAAGAAACTATAGCCGGACATTTTATCAAACACTTGGCAGAGGTGCAATGGGGGTACATGACCATGCAATTTAGAGATGAAATCATGCAAGAAAATCCACTGTAAAAACATTAATCAACACCTTGTAACACCCTGAAGCAATATACATTAAAACCCTCCTCAAATCTTACAGTATATCTAAAATTTATATCTCAAAACATAGCAAAACAATCACAACCTTACATAGCTTTAACATAATTCATAGACATGCTCATACTAGTAAACCCATTGGTAAAATGAACTTTAAATCATACAAATTGAGGATAAAGGAGATTAGGGGTGGAAACACCCAACGGTTGAAACCCGCATACCTTAGCTTTGGAGAAACTCTTGATGAAGATTGAAAATGGAGGCTTGAAGCTTAAAGAAAATCCTTAGTTCCGGATGAGGGTTTTGAGACTTGAATTTAAGAGTGAAAAATATGGCTAAGTGTTGGAGTGAGTATTAGGGAATGTTTAGGATGATATGAGGGTGAAATATGACTAAGTATAGGTAAAAGCACATTTGGGAACACTTAGGCCCAAGACTTAAAGTCTTGGACCGAAGTAAAAAAAACAGGCACATTTTTGTACTGGTGCACGTCGCGTTAAGAACGCAGATTTCTCACTTGAAATCGCACTTTGAAATTTCATAATTACTGATCTTTCTCTCTTAAATCGGGGTTAGACCTTTTTTCTCCTAATTTTGACCCCCTGAACAAGAATATGAAGTCGGATTTTTAATATCGGCGCACGGATTTTGAGATATATGGAATTTAAAATTTTGGGCATTTCGAGACACATTTTTGGGCACATTTTTGGAGTCGTTTCAATATCTCCCCCATGAAAATATTCATCCCCGAATGTAAAAGAGACGTACAATACAAGACTAATCATGAACAATTCAGCCCCTATAAGAATACAACATTACATTTAAATCACCATTTTCAAAATTTCAACATAAATAGAGAATCATCATAAATTGTCAACTTAAATATGAATGCATATGAATGACATAGGGGCTGAAATATAAGACTTGGAATCACATAGGGGACTTAGAATTAGTATCTTAAGCTTGAGTGGAGTGGAAGAGATAAGGATACTACTTTTGCATGTCTGCTTCGGCCTCCCAAGTAGCATTTTCGATTTGTTGGTTCCTCCAAAGAACCTTAACGGATGCCACCTACTTGTTCCTCAATCTCTTCACTTGCCTATTCATATTCTGAACCGGAACCTCCTCATAAGTCAAGTTATCTCAACAACACTCACAACATCAAGAGGCATAATAGCATTAGGATTACCAACACATTTTCTCAACATAGAGACATGGAACACCGGATAAACCAAATTCATTTCACTAGGCAACTTCAACTCATAAGCTACCTTGTCAACCCTCTTTATCACCTCATAAGGACCAACATATCTTAGACTCAACTTCCCTTTTTAACAAAAACAAATGACACCTTTCATTGGAGAAACTTTCAAATAGACCCAATCACCCATTTGAATTCAAGGTCTCTTCTTCTCATATCGACATAGGATTTTTTATGACTTTGGGCTGCTTTCAACCTTTCCTTAATCATCCTAACCTTCTCAAGAGCCTCCATAACTAGATCCGGTCCCAATAAAGCCACCTCTCCAACCTCAAACTGACCAACCAGTGATCTACAACGTCTTCTATAAAGAGCCTCAAAAGGAGCCATACCGATGCTAGAGCGATAGCTATTATTGTAGGAAAACTCAATCAATGGAAGATGATCATACTAACTCCCCTTAAGCTCCAATACACAAGCCCTAATCATATCTTCAAGTGCTTGAATGGTTCTTTCGGCTTGGCCATCCGTTTAAGGGTGAAAGGTTATACTAAGGTGAACTTTTGTACCAAGACCCCTTTGAAAAGACCTCCAAAAGTATGAAGTGAATTTGTGCACCATGATATGATATGATGGAGAAAGGAACCCCATATAACCTCACTAACTCATGGATGTACAACCTTGCATACTCTTCAGCTCCATATGTAGTCTTACCGGTAGAAAATGAGCAGATTTCGTCATCCTATCAACCACAACCAAAATGGAATCAAAAACTTTTCTAGTCTTGGGTAACCCAACCACAAAATCTATATTAATCAACTCCCACTTCCAAGTAGAAATCTCTATGTCTTGGGTTAGGCCACCTGGCCTTTGATGTTCGGCTTTGACTTGTTGACAACTATGGCAACTGGAAACGAATTTGGCAATGTCCCTCTTCATGCCTTCCGACAAATACATATCTGTCAAGTCTCTATACATTTTGGTGGAATGAGGGTGGATAGAATAAGAAGAATTATGGACGTCATCAAGGATTTTCTCTCTCAAACCACCAGCACAAGGCACACACAACCTACCTTGGTACCTAAGGGCACCATCTCCCCCTTGGGAGAAAACCTCCTACTTTGCCCTTTTTCACCAAGGCTTTCAATTCAAGCAAGGAGGAGTCAAGATCTTGTTTTACTATCACCTCATCAACCAAGGAAGATTTGGAACTATCAACAACGACACCATCACCCACTTCTTCCAACCTAACCCCCAATCTAGCCAATCGGTGCACCTCCCTAGCCATCTCCTTACCACTACCTTCAACATGAGCTAGGCTACCCATGGAAATCCGACTCAAAACATCCGCCACAACACTTTCCTTATCGGGATAGTATTGTACACTCATGTTATAGTCTTTAAGAAGTTCTAGCCACCTTCTTTGCCTCAAGTTGAGATCTTTTTGAGCGAAGACATATTGAAGGCTCTTTTGATCAGTGAACATATCAACATGCACCTCATACAAGTTGTGACGCCAAATATTTAATGCAAACACAAAGGCGGGGCTAACTCTAGATCATGGGTAGGGTATTTCCTTTCATGTACCTTGAGTTGTCTAGAAGCATAAGTTACGACCTTATCATTTTGCATCAACACACAACCCAAACCAACTCGGGAAGCATCACAATACACCACAAATCCCTCAAGCCCATCCGGTAGTGACAATATAGGAGCAGACACAAGCTTGTCTTGCAATATTTGGAAGCTCCTCTCACACTCATCGGTCCACACAAACTTAACCTTCTTTTGAGTCAATTTTGTCATAGGGGAAGCAACGAAGGAGAACCCATTTACAAACCTTTTATAATAACCTGCTAGGCCCAAGAAGCTCCTAATATCTGATGGTTCAATGGTCTAAGCTAATTACTAATCACATCGATCTTCTTAGGATCCACCTTAATACCATCCCCCGGCATCCTTCAACCAAAATTCACACTTTTCATACTTAGCATACAATTTCTCCTCCCTCAATCTTTGCAACATAACCCTCAAAATGATCCATATGCTCCTCCCTACTATGTGGATAGATCAAAATATCATCAATGAAGACCACAACAAATGAATCAAAGTAGGGTTTGAAGACCTTATTCATTAGGTCCATGAATATGGCCGGCGCATTGGTCAACCTAAAAGTCATCACCACGAACTCATAATGCCCATATCTGTTCCGGAATGCCATCTTGGGAATATCACACTCCCTCATCCTCACTTGATGATACCTGGATCGAAGATCAATCTTAGAGAAATAGCTAGCCCCTTACAATTGGTCAAATAAATCATCAATCCTTAGAAGAGGATACCTATTCTTTATGGTGACCCTATCAACCTAGTGCTCTGATATCAAGTTTGTTACGACCCAAGCCTAGGGCCTAGATGTGACACGACGAATGGGGAACCCGATGGAACCCTAAACAAGCCTCTTAACTTATCATTGCACACCATTGGTCACGGAAGCATATAAAAGACATAAAGAGTAAGAATATGGGCAAAGGGCCTAAGGGGAAAGCTTGTATAACTTCATAATCAAGAGACAAAGAGTCAAAGCTCATATCATAGATACATAACATGTCCAAAAAATACCTCTAATACTTAGATAAGAGCGAGGACCAAGATAAAGCAACTGGGCACACCCTAATAATCAAAATAGACAATAAAGAAGAGTGTCTCAATACATAATAAGAGAAATATAGACTAAGTTCCCTGAAGTGGATGACTCACAAACTAGATTGAGTAGTACCAATCTAGCCACGTGGAGGAGGAGGATGATCAAATTGGGCACCGGTTCTTACATGGTAATATCATGTAGGCAAGAGTATGCATTAGTACGTTTGGATGTACTAAGTATGTAGGATACAATACAACAAAAAATAGGCATCATGATCAAAATGCATAACAATAGGCAATATGCATAATATAACAATATGACATGTATGATCAATGCATAAATAAAACATTCTTATGTAACTCATACTCATATAGGATATCATATGTGTAAAAGAGACCAATCTAGCTTTTCAAAGTACAATCCCCTTGGTAGGTTGGTGATGATATCACCCCATCACTTAGTTGGTGAGGTACAAACCCCTCACTAGGTTGATGAGTACAAACCCGCATCTAGATTGATGATGATGTCACCCCATAACCCTGGTGGTAAGATACAAACCCCTCACTAGGTAGATGAGTATGAACCCTCATCGAGGTTATCCGGGCTCTTGGGCCCCCCAGATTGGGTATGGTCTAATGCAATATTTTATATAGGATTTATCATATACATATGCTCATTTCATCATCATAACATTATTAATATCATATCTCATGCTTTGGACCTTCAAATCCTCAAGAAACCATAACCGACATTTTATCAAACACTTGGCGGGTATGTAATTGGGGTACAAGACCAAACAATTTAGAGATGAAATCATGCAAGAAAGTACGTTGTAAAACCATCAATCAACACCTTGCAACACCCTAAAGTAATATACATCAAAATCTCTCCTCAAATCTTACAATAGATCCAAGATTTATCACTCAAAATATATCAAAACAATCACAACTTTACATTGATTTAACATAATTCATAGACATGTTCGTAGTAGTAAATCCATTGGTAAAATCAACTTTAAATCATGCAAATTGAATAAAAAAGAGATTAGGACACCATGGGTGGAAGCACCTAATGGTTGAAACCAACATACCTTAGCTTTGGAGAAACTCTTGGTGAAGATTGAAAATGGAGGCTTGAAGCTTGAAAGAAATCCTTAGTTCCGATGAGGGTTTTGAGACTTGAATTTAGGAGTGAAAAATATGGCTAAGTGTTGGAGTGAGTATTAGGGAATTTTTAAGATGATATGAGGGTGAAATATGGCTAAGTATAGGTAAAAACACATTTGGAAACACTTAGGCCCAAGACTTAAAGTCTTGGACCGAAGTAAAAAAAAATAGGCACATTTTTATACTGGTGCGCGTTGCGTTAAGAACGCGGATTGCTCACTGAAAATTGCATTTTGAAATTTTATAATTGCTAATCTTTCACTCTTAAATCGGGGTTAAACCCTTTTCCCCCTAATTTTGACCCCCTGAACAAGAATATGAAGTCGAATTTTTGATATCGCTCATGAATTTTGAGATATATGGTATTTAAAATATAAGCATTCCGAGGCACATTTTTTGGCACTTTTTTAGGGTCATTTCAATACTGATACAAACCAACGCAAACATCCCCTATGGATCACCCCAACAATTATGATTATTTACAAACTGGCGCACTGGTTCTCAAATTGAACGACAGTAATATTTATAAAAATATCTTCTGGTGAGAATGCAACATTATCATTATATTATTACTTTTTAAACCTCCCAATTTATCGCATATATATTCTTCTACCTTTTTTGCGTTGTTAGCAGTATGACATATTCTCTTCTTTTGGAAATGGATACAACACCCATCTATCTTAACTTTGGTGGATAAAGTTACGTGGTATATGTTATTGGTGGCAAGTATTCCTTAAAATTAGTTTAGGTGTGCAATAGTTAGCCCTAACACTATGATCACAAAAAAGGAAAAAAAATGATCATACATATATGTTTTATTTGGAGTGATTTTTATACCTTTTCGATTTTGTATAACATCCTGATGAGTCATGAAAATATGACTTCTACAACACCTAAAACATAGAATTATTGTGAGTTCTTAAGCGTATTTGTTAGTTTTTATATGTGTTTTATTCTTATTTTCAGAAAAAATAATAATTTCATGGATTAAATGGACAATGGACTGATTTTCGTGGCGTGCGTAGGGGGGCTATTCATATGCACTTTAAACATGCCATAGGGCCCTAAAAAAATAACATAAAAGTGGGACGAAGTCATACAGGCAAACGGATTAAACATTACAGAAGTGCGAGATCATCCAACTGATGAATTGATGGGGTTTTGCATTAAACATGGGTGGACTGACGCATTTGAAGGCTGATCATGAGCCAAGAAAGTAGGTGCTAGACAGAAGCAAAAATAATATGTATTGGGTTTCAAAAACTGGAAAAATAATGGCTTGGACTTGGATGATAATATGATAGAAATTGAAGGCATCTGAAGTAGAATTCATGGAAGATCTCATGTGTGGACTTGCACCTTGCTTATGATCATGTAAATGAGTTGTACCAAGGTGTAAAAAGATGATGATCAGGTTCCAAACATTCCAGCAACTAAAGGACCATGAGACAAAGCAAAATTGGCCAAGACAGCGCACCATGAAGTATTTTTGTAACGACCCCATAAAGTGTCCGAAAATATGCCTCAAAAGTGCTCAGATTTGTAATTTCCATATATCTTAAAATCTATGCGCGATATTGAAAATCCGACTTCATATTCTTGTTCAGGGGGTCAAATTGAGTGGAAAATGGGTGTAACCCCAATTTAAGAGCAACCAATTAGCAATTTCAATTTCTAAAAATCTAAATTCTAGTGAAGTTTCTGCGCCCCTAGCGCCATGCACCAAGGGCGCGCCTCAGTGTATTTTTTGTCCAGTTTTGACTCTGGTCCAAGACTTTTAAGTCTTGGGCGTAAGTGTTCCCAAACGCGAGAATACCTATATTTAGCCATTTTTAACCCTCACATCATTCTAAACATTCGCCAATACTCATTCTAACAATTATCAATATTTCATCTCCTAAACTCAAGTCTCAAAACTCATCCGAATCTAAGAATTTCCCCTCAAGCTTCAAGTCTCCATCTCCCATCTTCATCAAGTTTCTCTCCAAAGCTACGGTATGTGGATTTATTTCATGGGTTCCTTTCACCCATGATGCCCAACCTTCCTTTCCTTAAAATTTGCATGATTTGAAGTTGATTTACTCATGGGTCTTATTTATTATTAAATTCACTGCTCACAGTGTTGGGGTCTATGAAATTGTGACTGTTTTACTATGTTTTGGACTATGAGTCTAAGATCTTATGTGAGATTTGATGAAGGGTTTTGATGTATATTGCTTGAGGGTGTTACCAAGAACTATTGATGGTTTTACATTGGATTTTCTAGAATGATAACACTCTTGAATTGTATGGTTTTATACTAGCACTACACACCCTCTAAGTGTTTGATAAAATGTCCGGTTATGGCTTCTTGAGGAATTGAAGGCTCAATGCATGTATTGTGAATTGAATGACTTTATGGTAATGCAATGATGATGGAAATAATAATGAAATGATGATGAAAAAGGAATGTATGTATACGATGATGAAAGGAGTGTGTGTGTATATATATATGTGTGTGTGTGTGTAC
>JAABOM020000092.1:8380656-8396966 GCA_011800125.2 Solanum clarkiae
TTATTTGCACAAATATCATAACTTCCTAAACATTTCAAAAATAATATATATATATATATATATATATATTCAATAATACAAACGTGAATAGTGTCCAAAAAGATCAAGGATTAATTCCTTAGTTTTGATTTTTACTAATTACCTCTCTTTATCTCTTACCCAAAATAATGATCAAATTTTAGTCGTTAAAATTTTCTCTATTCCTGTTTTAAGGATTGAATACTAAAACATTTTCTTCGTTTTTTTTTCTCAAAGAGCATATTCTAATTCTATTTTAATGGTATCAATTAAGTATAGTATAGTAATATATTTGAAATGTATGACTGTGGGCTGTGGTTTGTTATATACAAAATATTGTCAAAACTAATACTAGTATATTTAAGATTAAAATACTAGAAAATATGCCATAATTATGAAAAGACATGATAAATTATATTATCTATGTAATGTTAGTGGGTCAAATTAAGTAGGACATATCAATAAAATGGCTTAAATGAGTATCTTATTATTTATTAAAAATTTAATCTATAATAAAGATTTCATTTCAACAAAATTTAATGAATATTTTTCAATTAGTTGGATAATATTCTAAGTGATATATCAATAGTTCAGTGACTTTTTATTATAAAATAAAATTAAAGGATTTCAAGAATTGCATTTGGACATGCAATATCATATCATGATTTGAAGTCATAATTTCAATACAATATTTGAATATGAGATTTCAAATCATGATTTCACATTTCGAATTCTCCAAAATTCATTGTTTGAGATTTCAAACTTTCTTTTAGAAAAGATTGACTCATAAAGTTATACTATTTTATATAATAAAAAAGATTCGTCATTTTAAATTTTATAAGAAAAAGACTTATGCTCCGCATGAAGATATTATTTGTAATATGTGAGAAGATTGTGTTGAAGAATAATTGATTGCTACTAATTGTTTGTGATATGTGAAAAGACTGTGTTAAAAAAATAATTGATTACTACTATTGTTGATCAGTAAATCTTTACAAATTTATATGTATTTTGAAGTTTGTAATTGTAAATATTTATATACAAAAAGAAATTTAGAGACATGTAATTTGTCAATGCAATGTCTTAGGATATTTCCATTTCTTATTATAAACTATATTATATGATTTACTCATTTGATAAGAATGTATAAGAACAAGAGAAATTTTGATAGCTTTCACAACTTATAAGGTTTTCATGTTTATGAGAAAATACAACTTAAAAAATACAAATTATATGCCTAAACAAATCTTTAATTTTATATCAATTAAATTTTATATGGCATGTCCAAACGAGCCCACAAATAAACTATCCTAAACTAAAAAACAAACAACACAAATTTCATTAATTATGACCTAGTTATGTGTCTTCACTTTAGTTTTCAAAATTACCTTTCATATCACATTTACTTCACCAGATGTATCTAGCAAGCACACTTATATATGTGTGTATTAGATACATACAAGTCAAATTAAGTGTAATTTATATTAAATACACTATGTTCAAATATAATTCACATGTATCTAGGTATACTAACTCTCGCTCGCTCGTTTTTCTCCTCTCTCACTTTTTCTCACCACATATATGTATTTCAGATTATTGCTTAAATGAAGATGAGATATTATGTTTGAAAAAAAAGACAGTATGCCATTTTGGATGTCTACAAAAGTGGGTTGTTCCACATGGGAGGTTTGGTAAGGCTTGGTAGCCACAGCAGAAACCATTCACAACAGCTGTACTCAAAGTGAGAAATGAAAAAGAGTATTATAAAGTTATAAAAATAGTTGAAAATAGAAGGAATATTGAACATGTCGAATTTTCCATATCATTAATGATTGTTGAATCTATCTTTTAATATTATAAATGGGGCCCAATGCCAGCTTTGTTTTGTCCATCATTGATTAATCTAATTTTTTAATTACTATAATCATTTTGTGGTGCCAGCCACCGAATTAATGCAACATTTTTACTTTTAAATACACTTTGACTTTTTCTTTAATTGATTGTTTACTTTAATTTTTTGTGATCTAATTGTCTTTTAACGAATAATCCAGATGCCAATGTGCTACAAGGACCGGTAATATTAAAGCATAAAACTTGGGTAATTCATATTTTATTAGTAAAGTTGTCATCGTAGATTACACCGTAAAAAATTAATATGATAAAATGATTAATTAAATACTATGAATTTAAATTCATAAAATAAATATGTATTGATAGCGGACGTTCTAGACTTTTACAATACTTATTTGATGCGATCCAATTAAATTAATTAAGTGATCAAAATTGAAAGAAGGATTATATATTTTTTACGTATAAAAAGTAGTACTCATTTGATGTAAGATTTTTTATCAATACGATTAAGTATTCATATGTTTTGCCTAATTAATTTTCTATATAATAAATATGTAATATTTTTGCCTAATTTATTTTGTATTTAATAAAAGTGGTTTGAGTTGATGAAATACTAGTGAGCCTTAAAGAGAGGGATAGGAATTGTGAAGCACCCTTACGTGCATTGTATCCCAAGTTGCTTTTAGAGAAATTAAAAGCTTCATTATTAAGTTAGTTTAATGACTAATCATAGTTATTGCATTTGGCTTTTCTGGAATAATAAACAAACTTCGACTACCAAGCCGCCACCTCCTTTTGGGCCCCACATTTCCAATAAAATATATAGTAGTGGAGTATGTAGTATTCCTCTGGTCATTTTTATATGTCGTCATTATTATAAATAGATGATCGTTAAGAAGTGTCATTTCATAAAAATGATGTTGTTCTTCCTATTTTACTTTGATAGTTAATGAGCTTTGAAAAAATATATAAAAATTAAAAAAAACAATTAATGTGAACTAAATACGGACAAAATAGTAAAGTTATTTTTTTCTAGATGCAAGTGTCATCATAAAAGATGACATATAAAAGGAACCAAATAAAGTAATTATGATGGTATCCAAACAATGTATACCATCTATTCAGATTTAATGTTAATTTTTGATTTGATAGATTATATTTCAGATACGCGATTGTAATCGAAAGTACCATTAATCATATGTAGGATGTATGCTATGGATGTAATTACTATATATTTTCATATAATTTTATTAGACATGTTAAATACTTAATATATTGACTAAATTTAAGTTTGGAAAAAGAGAAAAAAAGTGGCAGCCCGACTCATCCCTTAGCCCTTCTAGGATTGGGTGGAGTTGACTATTTTCAAGCCTTTCAAATGAAGAGTCGACCCATCCTACCTCATCAAATTACTTAATGAAGCTTAAGCTAGATGGAGTTAGTCTGACCCGTTTTGATAACTCTGACAATAAACCACAAATAATATTAGAGATCAAAAATCAAAGATCACATAACTAATATAATTGCTTTGGTCTTTGCAAATTGAATTTAGATTATTTTTCTAGTGATAAAATTATGGTCCAACAACTAATTTATTATGGCTTAAAGTTTACAACCGCTATTATGATAACTTCAAATAATAGCATAAACGAATGAACATATATAATTGTAAATTTGTTGTCATATCGACATTTTATCATGACAAATAACTTTTCTCTAAGTATTTCAAATTGTATGCAAAATAAGATAAAATCTCAAAATATAGGCAAATTTTTATTATAAACTTGGATCAAAGCAATTTAAAATAGCGAAAAGAACATTTGTACTAAAAAAACACTATTTATAAATTGTTACCTCCTTAGTTTCATATTCTCTTGTTTTTAACTATTTATGTATTTGATGTCATTAAAGTGTATATATATTCTGATAGTATCAAAAAGGAAGTGACAAATATTATTAAGTTACTATTTATTACTATCAAAGTATATATACTTTGATGGTATCAAAAAGAAGAAGCGATGCACATACTTTGATGGTATATCAAAGAAGAACTTTAGTGAAATCACTGTTCAACTACTCCTTAATACCATTAAAGAATACATATTATGATCTGATGACATCAAGGATCGGTAGTGCTTCAATAAAAATTACAATTTGATATCATCAGAATATATAAATAGTCCGAATGTATTTAGAATGAAGAAACGATAGTTCAGTAATGAAACATTCAAGTAAATGATTAGGGTTTGTGAATCCAATTAGAATAAATATATAAAATTGAGTCTGTAATTTAGATAAATAATATGTCTAATAGGTATAATATATAGAGTTTTCCTTTAAAAAAATATAAAAATTCAATTAGTTGTTTTACTAGTGGGCACCACATTGCTATTGTGGCACAAAAACGCATAAACGGAAGGAACAGGAAGCACCGCATGCATCTTCTTAACAATAATATATCTAACCATTTTTCTTCCTCACTATAACTAACCCCCCCCCTACTTTCTTCTCTTCTCAACCCCGCCTGAATTCCGCCGGAATTCATTTTTTCCTGGTGTGAAGTGACCGATCAGAAAACATAGTTTTTCTTTTCGTTTTTCCATAATTGTTGTGTGTACATATATATATACGGAAATGAAAGAAATTGGTGTTTCTTCATCAGTGATATCTAAATACATATTTTTCAGTATCTTCATAACCATACCTATCCTCCTTTATCTTTCTCATCGGAACTCATCTTCCTCCGGAACATCAAATTTAGATTCGGATCTCAAAATTCGACCCGGGTATGCCACCTATGATTCCTACATAAAGAAACAGCTAAATAAGACCCTGAATCCCAAACTCCGAAAAATCTGGACGACTCGTGATTGGGATAGGAAAATTCAAGTATTTTCAAAATTCTTCAGCGAACTCAAAAATAGAAATTTACTTTCAGATTCATCCAAGGTGCTATGTATTGGTGCTCGTATGGGTCAGGAAGTGGAAGCACTGAAACGGGTCGGGGTTTCGGATTCAGTGGGAATGGATCTGGTACCTTACCCGCCATTGGTGGTGAAGGGGGATTTCCATAATCAGCCGTTTGACGATGAGACGTTTGATCTGGAATTCTCTAATGTGTTCGATCACGCACTTTTCCCGGAGAAGTTTGTATCGGAAATCGAACGGACTTTGAAGACGGGCGGGTTTTGTGTGTTACACGTGGCGTTATCTAAACGAGCGGATAAATATTCGGCGAATGATTTGTATAGTATTGAACCGTTGAAGAAACTGTTTAGGCGGTCTGAGTTGGTTCATACTCGAACCGTTGATGGGTTCGGTTTGGATACAGAAGTTGTTTTCAGGAAAAAGAGATGATCGATCCGGTTCGATAATTTCTACTTTTATTTATTTTTTCATTTATATTCCAGGTTGGAGGATGTCGAATTCTTTTTGAAATTTAGTAGTTGTACTGTTTATAGTCAATATACATAACTTTTATTCTTTGAATGATAAGTTTTGGGATTTGTTCTGCTGTTTGTTGTCAAAATTTTTGTTTATTGGCATGTTACTTTTAACGATACTCTGATATATATAAAGTAAGAAAGAAATAAGGGGAAAAAGTATGATATATTTCTCATTTTTATGATTTAGAATTAATATAGCCTTTAACTAACTTATATTTTGTTTTCTGTTATAGTAAAAGTATATGGGACTCATTTTTTAATGAAGGAATAAAAAAACTTCATTGTTGTTCCTTATTTTTATCGATAGAAATTTGAATCCAAAGGAATTCTGTTAGACCTCCAGTCTAACTAGGTGTCATGGCAAGAATGTGGCACGAGCATGGCAAGGTTTTCTACATTGACTTTGGCATTTATGTGGGCAAGCAATGTAGCATAGTTGTGTGGCTAAGTGTTAGTATTCAGCAAGATATTCAAGCTACTTGAGTGTTGACAAGTGAGCTTGAACACTATGCCAATGATGCTGGACGAGGGCTAGGCAGACTTGGGCACAAAGGCGAGGCAAGGCGAGGCAAGGTTGTGGCATCGGCAAGACAAGACAGCGTGTTGCTTGACAAGGCTAAAGCTTGGCAAGGTGTTGACTTGACTAGGCAAGGCTGTGGGATTGACGATGGCAAGGCAAGCCTGATCCATATGTGGGCAAGGTGCTGGCAAAGTGTCAGGAAATATTCTAAGTGTTGGAAGGCAACAACAAAATATTCTAAGTGTGGGCATGTTATAAATTCGGCTAAGGCATGTAAACATGTGCGTGTCACATGTGTTGTTTAGTTTGAATTTGAATTTAAATGTCTATTAGGATATGACTATTGTAGGCTTAGTGGAAAGCTGACTTGGCATGTACATGTGCTTGGCAAATGAGACAGTTTGTAACTGCCTTATCCCTCGTAATTGCCTTGTGCAGATTATTTATGTGGGGCTGAATTTCGTCTAAGGCATTCAGAAAGGGTGTTCTGTCCCTTAGACGTTTTTGTGCGGCCTTTTCCTTTGTTGTTAATTATCAATAAAAGTTTAGGAAGAGTTCCTGTAATTTGGCTAAATGTTTTACGTTACTGTGTTACCTTATACTCGAAAACTGTTTATGTGTTATGGCTGAAGTGTGTAAGTGTTGCATACTGTCAATAAGTGGTGACGAATAAGATAATCACCACTGTGTCAATTGGTATCAGAGCACGACTGTACGAAAATGGTGACAAATGCAAAACTACGTGAACACTTGAGAAGAATTGAGGCGTTTGTTGGCATGACGGATGAGCGATGGGATGATCCGAATCTGGTTGATCTTTTAACAAAGATTCTCTCCATCAAAGTTGAGTTTGAAAAATTCCGCTCGGAAATAGGCCCATATTCTACTGACCTAGATGATCATGTGCCTGAAATGGTGAATTTCTGTGAAGCTGTGACAATGCAATTAGACGAACTGATGAAGGAAAATGAAACACTTCGTTCAGAATTGGCAGTCTTACGTCTTGCCATTGTTGTATCCGGGCTAAATCGTGGAGAAAACTCTAAAGTTAACATCCCCAGAACCGAAGTCTTTTGGTGGTGCAAGAAGTGCAAAGGAACTTGAGAATTTCCTTTGGGACATGGAACAGTACTTAACCACTGCGAGGGTACCAAAAAATGACAAGTTGAACATCACCACGATGTACTTGGCTGGTGATGCAAAATTGTGGTGGAGACCTTGTAGTGATGATGATGAGAGTGCTAACAGGCCCAAGATTGATACTTGGGACAAGTTGAAGAAGGAAATGAGAGATCAATTCCTTCTTAGTAATGCCTCTTAGATTACTAGAGGCCGACTGAAAAGACTAAGGCAAAGTGGGACGATTCGGGAGTATATCAAAGAATTTTCTTCTTTGATGTTGGACATCCAAGACATGTCTAATGAAGACAAGCTGCACAACTTCATTTCGGGCATACAAGGCTGGCCAAAACGAATTGAGAAGGCAGAATGTGAAGGATCTGCCTACTGTAATTGTTGCGGCAGATTCCTTAGTTGATTTTCGTTTATTAAGGCCAACTTTTGAAGATCCGTCTACTTCGAAAACTAAGAAAAGGTTTGAGAAGAAAAGGGAAAGGAAGAAGGAAGTTCGGAAAGAGAATGTTGACAAGGGCAAGACACCAATGAAGGATACAAATAACAACAAGACCAAAAGCAAAGACAAGGGTTGTTGGACTTGTGGTGGTCCGCATTTGGCCAAGAGCTTCCCAAGTCGTGAGAGGGTGAATGCTATGCTTGCTGGAAGTATGAATTCGAGTGATGGTGATGGAGAAATTATTGTTGCACTTGCAAATATTTTCGGACTGTCTCTTAACCAAATCAGTTTAATAAACGCCTTTGGTGAGACGTCTAAGGTTGGAAATCCTCATGCTTCACTGATTCATATCGAAATGATGGTTGATGGGAAGAGTATAGTGGAAATGGTTGATACTGGGGCCACTCATACGTTTGTGGATGTCAAAGTTGCTGCAAAGATTGGACTAAAGATGAAGAAAAGTCCATCTTACGTCTAGACGGTCAGTTCTAAGGCGCAAGCTATTACCAGCATGGCCTGTGATATTACTATGTTGACTGGATGTTGGACTGGTAAACATATTCTGATAGTTATGCCTCTTGAAGACTTTGAAGTCATACTTAGAATAGATATCTTGAGGAAGTATAGGCTTGTTCCTTTTCCTCACTTGGATGGTGTGATGATCATGAATGAAACCAATACAAGTTTTGTGAAGGTTGTTCATCCTTATGGAGAAGCCAAAAATGTTACTAAGTACAAGACCCCTATGTTGTTTGCTATTGTTGTTGACAAAGGACTGAGGAAAGGTAATGAGACCTTTCTTGAAGTGATAATTGAAGTGAAGCCTGATGATAAAGTCGAAGTGCCAGATTGTGTGGCAGATGTGCCGAAACAGTTTGCTGATGTGATGCCGCCTGAGTTGCCTAAAATGCTGCCACCAAGGAGGGATATTGATTACAAGATAGAGTTGTTGCCGAGTTCGACGCCGCCTGCACAAATTCCTTATCGAATGACTCCAAAAGAGTTGGCTGAATTGAGGAAACAATTGAATGAGTTGCTTGACGCCGAACTGATTCAGCCTTCAAAGGCTCCCTATGGTGCTCCTATTTTGTCCCAAACGAAAACAGGATAGGTCGCTAAGGATGTGTGTGGACTATCAGGCGCTAAACAAGGTTACTTTCAAGAACAAGTATCCGGTCCCTTTGGTGCAAAGTCTGATGGACAGGTTAAGCAAGGCATGCTGGTTCACAAAGCTGGACTTAAGGTCGGGTTATTGATAGGTTAGGATAGCGAAGGGTGATTAGCCTAAATCAACTTGTGTTACTAGATATGACTCATATGAATTTCTTGTAATGCCATTCGGCTTAACAAATGTTCTGGCAACTTTCTGCAATTTAATGAATGACATGTTGTTTGAGTATCTTGATGACTTTGTTGTTTTTTACTTATACGACATTCTTATTTATAGTTGGACATTGGATGAACATGTGCAACATCTAAGTATGATTTTGGCTAAGTTGAAGGAATTCACACTTTATGTTAAAATGGAGAAATGTGAGTTTGCTCAAAAAGAAATAAAGTTCTTTGGGCATTTGGTTAGTCAAAAACAGGTTCGTATAGATCCAAAGAAAGTGTAGGCCATAGTTGAATGACAAGCACCTTCAAGTGTGAAGGATTTGAGGTCGTTCCTAAGGCTAGCTAACTACTATCGGAAGTTCATTACAGGGTACTCAAAAAGGGCTGCAGCATTGACTAATTTGTTAAAGAAAAATGCTAAATGGGTATGGTCTATCTGGTGTGAAGAAGCTTTTCAGAATCTGAAAGAAGCCATTGCATCGGAAACCGTCTTGAGACTGCCTGACTTTGAGTTGCCTTTTGAGTGCATAATGATGCATCAGACAAGGCTATTGGAGGCGTATTGGTGCAGGAAGGCCATCCTGTGGCCGTTGAAAGCAGAAAACAAAATGATACTGAGCAAAGGTATTCCACCCATGAAAATGAAATGGTTGTTGTCGTGCATTGCTTGCAAATTTGACGTGTCTACTTGCTGGGAACTCGCTTTATTGTGCGGACTGATAATGTGGCAAATACATTCTTCAAAACTCAAAAAAATTTAAGTCCAAAACAAGCTTGTTAGAAAGAATTCTTGGCAGAATATGATTTCGTGTGGGAACATAAGCCAAGGAGGCACAATCAGGTTGCAGACACACTAAGCAGGAAAGAGATATTTGCTGCAATATATTCAATTTCAAAACCTGAAACTGATTTTCTTAACAGGATCAAGTTATGTGCATTGAATGATCCACTCTATGTCAAATGGATGGGTCAAGTGCAAGATGGGACTTTGAGATGGTATTGGATCGAAGATGATCTACTCCATTTTAAGGGGGGAGAATCGTGGTGCCAAACGGAGGTGGACTGTGTAAGGACTTGATGAAAGAGGCGCATGACACTAATTGGGTTGGTCATCCAAGCGTGGGAAGGATAATGGCACTACTGTCTCATATTTATTTTTGGCCTAAGATGGAAAATGACATTGAAGCATACATGAAGACTTTTCATATTTGTCAAGTGGACAAGTCTGAACATAAAAGAGAGGTAGGATTGTTGCAGCCTCTGCCTATTCCTGAAAGGCCTTGGTTGTCGGTAAGCATGGATTTCATTTCTGCTTTCCTAAGGTTGAGAATAAAGTATTGGTCATGGTTGTAGTAGATAGATTTTCGAAATATATTGTGTTTATTATTGCAACTAACGTATGCTCTTCTGAAGTTGCTGCTGATTTGTTTTATAAAAATGTGATTAAGTACTTTGGTATTCCAACTGACATTGTGAGTAATAGAGACACAAGGTTAACAGGCAGATTTTGGACAACTTTGTTCAATATGATGGGGACCGAACTGAAATTTTCAACTGCAAATCACCCACAAACGGATGGGAAGACGGAGCAGAAAAACCACTTGCTGGAAGAGTAATTAAGGAATTTTGTGACTGCAAGTCAAAGAAACTGATTGAGTTTACTTGATATAACCTAGTTTTGCTACAACTTGCACAAGTCTTCGGCAATGGAAATGAGTCCATTCAAAATTGTTCTAGGCAAGCAGCCTATGACTCCATTAGATGTTGCAGAGACCAGGCATCAAGGCAAGTGTCCAGCAGCATACAAGGTTGCAAGGGACAGATATGAAATGATTTCTGAGGCACAAGACAACCCGCACAAAGCTCAGCGGCGCATGAAGAAGTATGCTGACTAGAATCGACCCATTGGAGTGCAATATGGGTGACCAAGTGTTGCTTAAACTTACTCCACAAATCTAGAAATAGATTACAAGAAAAACAAGGCATCAAGGACTGATTCCTAAGTATGATGGCCCGTTCGAATTTGTGCAAAAAGTGGGGGAAGTTGCTTACCAGTTGAAGCTTCCAGAAAGGTTGAAAAGGCAAGGGACCTTTGGCAGTTTGATGACCAAATCGATGACTATCTCAAAATAGTCTCGATGAAGGCATCGAGTTCAAGAGGTGGGGGTGGTCTGTTAGACCCCAGTCTAACTAGGTATCATGGCATGAGCGTGGCACGAGCATGAAAAGGACTTCTACATTGGTCTTGGCATGCATGTGGGCAAGCAAGGTAGCATGATTATGCAGCTAACTGTTGGTAGTGCAACAAGATGTTCAAGCTACTTGAGTATTGGCAAGTGAGCTTGAACACCATATCAAGGATACTGGACGAGGGCTAGGCAGACTTGGGCACAAAGGAGAGGCAAGGCAAGGCAAGGCTGTGGCATTGGCAAGGTGAGGCAAGGCAGTGTGTTGCTTGAGAAGGCTAAGGCTTGGCAAGGCTGAGAAAGGTGTTGACTTGACAAGGCAAGGCTGTGGGCTTGATGATGGAAAGGCAAGACTGATCCATGTGTGGGCAAGGTGTTGGCAAAGAGAGAAAATATTCTAAGTATTGGAAGGCAGCAGCAAAATATTCTAAGTGTGGGCATGTTGTAAATTCGGCTAAGGCATGTAAACATGTACGTGGCACATGTGTTGTTTAGTTTAAATTTGAATTTAAATATTTGTTAGGATATGACTATTGTAGGCTTAGTGGAAAGTTGACTTGGCATGCACATGTGCTTGGCACATGAGACAGTTTGTAACTGCCTTGTGCAGATTATTTATGTGGGGATGAATTTCGTGGAAGGCATTCTGAAAGGCTGTTCTGTGCCTTAGACCTTTTTGTGAGGCCTTTTCCTTTGTTGTCAATTGTTAATAAAAGGTTGGGAAGAGTTTCAGTAATTTGTCTAAGCGTTTTACGTTACTGTGTTGCCTTATACACTGTCTAAGTGTTAGATGGATTGTTACTATGTGTTGTGGCTGAAATGTATAAGTGTTGCATACTGCCAACAAGTGGTGACGTAAAATATAATTACCCTTGTGTCAATTCTTCCCTATAACAGAAATAGTGAGAAAAAGAGTATCTGTGGTAACTGATAACTAGGATTAGTATCTAAATTAATATATTTAATTTTTAATTAATTATAATTTATACTCTTACTGTGCTTTTGAATTGTTAAATCTTTACTCGAAGTAGGGGCGGAGCCACCGTTCCCCGAGGGGTGTCAAGCGATACCTCTTCATCGAAAAATTACATTCTATATATAGGTTAAAATTCGATTTAATAAATATTTATACAAGTAATGACACCTCTTGACACAAACTAATTATTTAGTTTAGTGGTTAAGGGCTTACAAAAATTGCTTGAGACCATGTGTTCTATCCTTGTTAGCAACATATATATTTTTATTTTATTTGACATCCCTTATTAAAAAACATGTACATTGATTTCATTACTATTCCATATTAAAGACAATTAGATACAAGAGTGTCATGGCTCAAATATACATCCTAAGTGTAACAAGTACTCGATGACTATTTTTGGTCCTAATTAAATCCTTGAACTGGCTAACTACTGAGCTATAGACTAAACAATAATTAAATCCTTAAACTGGCTAACTACTAACTACTAAGCTATAGACTAAACACTAATATTTGAAAGTTTAACAATGAGCATATAAAATATTTAAGAAAAATACTTGTACCATAGTCTAAAAAGTACTCAAATAGATAAAAGCAATCAAAGATTTTAATATCTTAAAATAATAAAAATTTGTCTTACTCAACTTTGTCTATGAAGTCTTTACTAACATAAGAAAAATACTTGTACCATAGTCTAAAAAGTACTCAAATAGATAAAAGCAATCAAAGATTTTAATATCTTAAAATAATAAAAATTTGTCTTACTCAACTTTGTCTATGAAGTCTTTACTAACATAAAAATAGATGTCGGGACAAGCCATATAACTACCTCAAAAGAGCTACTAAAGCTTAAAAAAATAAGAAAATGGAATTCTTCGAAAGCAAGGGGGTATCACCATAAGCTGACGAAATGTGATCTCAATGGAGTTCATGTTGGACCATTTTACCCTTTTTCCCACAATTTTCTGAATTTTAGTATTTTTAGTCTTGAAATTTGATTATGAATCATTATTTGACTAGATTGTGATTTTGGGAGTATATTCGGATGGACAAAGCTCTGAAAATAGAGTGATCATGATTTTTGGCTAAGGCAAGTGAATTTCTAACCCGTAGTTAAGTATGTTGAACTCTGTATTTCCTATTTGTGTGATTGAAATGTAATGAGAATTGATTTTAGATGTGTATTACGTTAAATAAATTACTGATTGAGATGTGATATTTTCATAGCTATATGAATTAGCATGCTAATATGAAATTCAAATATGAGAAACTGCATAAATGTTTTGAATTATTTATTGACGAACAATGATGTGAATGTTGAGCTATATGACATGGCGTCGTGGATTTCATTTCTCATTCACTCATTCATTTTTGTACACATATGCTTATTTGTATAGGGTTGTGGAATGTGATTCTTCGAGTCAAGGTCTTTATTGGTCAATATTATTTGTCAAGATCTCTTTTGGAGGTGAGGTTTCTTTTGGCGAGTAATTTTGGCCGAGGTCTCTTCCAATGAGTTATTATTGCCAAGGTCTTTTTTGACAACCAAGGTCTTTTTTGACAGATACATGGTATATGTAAGACCCTCCATGGGCTTCTATTTGAGGTAATTAACAGATATGTATCGTAGGACAGACACGCATCACGATAATTTGACATTGCATTGTATCATTTGCCCCTCAATACATTCTATTTCACTTCATTCATAGCTTTAACGTGGATATCTGTATGGAGTTTGATACAGCGGTTAAGGTCTGTACTTGTAAATTGATATAAGCTATCTGTTCTTAAGTTTTTGTTTTTGTATTGTGGATATGGATATTGTACATACTAATTTTTTCTCTGCGCAGGATTGTAGTTGTGGAGGTATGTGATTGGGATGATAGAAGTATTTATGTTCTTCAATACTTTATTTAGGGCTTAGAATTTATTTGTTGGGTATTATGTTTTCAGTACTCACCCCTTGATTCTACACTTGTATATTTATTAGCTCAATAACTCCTGATTTCCTCATTTCCTATTTTGGACCAAACTTGTGATAGTTTGAGAAGTAGCAGCTAGTCTTTTTTTAGCATACCCTTCAGACTTCTATTTACTTAGCGGCTAATCTTTTTCAGAAAACCCTGAAGACTTCTATTTACTTACTGTTTTGTTCTATTTGAGAATTAAAGACATTGGGACTTATATAAATTTTCTTTGAATTCTGTTGTAGTAGAGATTTATACATTTGTCACCAGTCTTGGGTTAGTTTTTAGGTTGTGGATATTCTTCTTTTATTTTTTATCTCTTCAAATTTAGTACTTTCGCTTTGTTTTTTTTTTTTTTTTTTTTTGCATTATTTTGTTATATCATGTTTAGGCTGACTTGCCTCGATGAGTTAAAGATAAGTGTCATCACACTCGACTCAGGCCGTGACAACTTTAGATCACCTAATTTTACAGTTTCTGAAGAGCTCAATCGGCAATGCGTCGAACCCATTCAACTAGTCACCGAATTGACCACCCGCTCGCATGATGTCTGATTAACTAGTCATTCATAATGTTGGACTTGGCACCTCAGTTAAAACAAATACCTTGGAATGTATTATGCATCTAGCCAGAGTTGCCCTGTCCGAATATGCTCCAGTAAAATAATCATAACTTTTTGCTTCGAACTCCGATCAAGACAAACTTGGTGGCGTTAGAAAGAAGACTGGCAGACCTCCAATTCGAAAGGTAATGCATCACCTAATTCTTTATATGCTACAAGATATGGTCATTTGAAGTTAAACTTTTTATATGAACTCATGTGAAAATTTAGTTGATAGAAATGCTTTGAACTTGACCTGGTGTTTAAGTTTCTTATGACGCTAAACCACATATGATACACTTCAAATACTTAGAAAGGGACCTTACATGCACAACTTGAAAGTCATTGAGTTTGAGGTTATTTTCACACAAGAAAACTTCAGATCTATGCTAGAAGTTGCGGGGCGTTATAAGGAGCCTGTGCTAGTATATGTTTTGTGTTTCAATTTATGTGACACAAATGAAGTTTGTAGAGGCAATCAAATTTAATATTTAATATAATTTTTTGATATTTTAAATTATTAAATTATGGTGATTTATAATACTCTTTACGTAATTTTTAAATAGTAATATATGAAACTCCTTCTATACCAATTTACGTGGCATTAATAAAAGAAAAATTTTTTAAAAGTCAACCAGCTTTTTTATATGTGTTTTAACCTTTAGTGTATTAGTTATAATGATTAAAATTAATTTTATATTATTTTAAAATAATGTATTTCACTTCCTTTAACCCAAATAATGTGGCACTCATGGAATTTTAGAAATTAACCGAATGTATTTTTATGTCTTTTTTAAATATTTTAAATTGTTAAGTATTATGATTTATAGTACTTTTTTACGTAATTTTTAAATAATGTATGTTGCTTTATTTTTCTCAAATATTTTAAATTGCTAATTATTGTAATTTATAATACTTTTCAACATAATTTTTCAAATAATATGTATTACTCCTTTTTGTCTCAATTTATGTGGCATAGATAAAATTTCAAAAGTCGATAAAATTTCAACAGTTTTTAAATCTTCCAAATTGTCAATTATTGAGAACATGGGATTCATTTTCAAATAGTAAGTGTTACTTCCCCAATCTCATTCTATGTAACATACATTGATAAAAATTGAAGAGTCGATCGAAATTTTTTTATATCTTTAAAATAATTTAAAATTATTAATATGATGATTTTATAACACCTTTTCTCCAACTTTTAATATATAAAAGAATCTAAAAAAATAAAACAAAAAAATTAATAGAGAAACCATAAAAAATTGTGACACTATCTTTGTAGTGAGCAAATTATATTGTTCAACCCGTCGAAGAAACTATAAAAAAAAACCGCATAACTCAAAGCTTCAACCACCAAGCTAATTTCAAACCTTGCACACTAAATGACAAAACTTAAAATATGAGATAAGCAGTTGAATTTTCACGATGAATTATGTAATTACCACAGAAGCAAGCATGATCAAGATATAGACAAATCAAATTGCTAATTGTGGCTTCTAAAACAAAAAAATATATAGTCCTAAAAATGATTTAAATATATTGGTGTATATTTATTATTAAAATAAAATATTAAGTGAATATATTAGTGGTATAAATTGTGGTAGAAATGGTTATTAGTTCTTGTAACTTATATGATCATTAGTTCTTGTAACTCTTATAGTCATTAGTTTCTTGTAACTTGTATGATCATTGGAGTCTTGTAATTCATGTAACCACTAATCCATGTTCTATCCCATTAGTGTTTTGTAACTATGTGACCTTCAAAACATAATTCCTCCATTCATATACCTACATTACTATCCACATTAATCCTATTAATGACAAGGATGAATTC
>JAABOM020000092.1:8397066-8412139 GCA_011800125.2 Solanum clarkiae
TGTGGATTCTGAAGGGTGCTAATACCTTCCCTTCGGAATAACTTGAACCCCTTACCTGGAATTTTTGGTTCGCAGACAATTTTTGTAAATAAATAATTGGTTTCCTAATTATCCTTAAAATTAGGTGGCGATTCCTAAAATCAGTTATTTTTTCCAAAATTAAATTATTTTTTTCCTTATTCAAATCCCTTTATTTTATTAATTTTCATCGAGTTGCCGCGACGTTGCGCCTTCGGGATGTCAACAATGGTGTAGATGTAGGAATGGGTAGAGGATCTGGATTGGGTGTTGTGATAACACCATTAGGAAATATTTGCAGCTTGCTTTCTTTGAGAAGTTGAAAAGGAAAAACATGTTCTCTAAAAACCACATCTCTGCTAATGAAAAAAGTGTTGGAGAGCATATTGAATAGCTTGTATCCCTTTTGTGTGGAGGAATACCCTATCAAGACAGTAGCAACAGATCTTGGAGCAAATTTATCCTTGTTATGCAATGTAGTTGCAAAACATAAACAACCAATGGTTCTCAAATGAAGTAAAGATGGTGCTCTACCATGAATGACCTAAAAAGGAGATTTTCCAGAAAATACATGTAAGGGAAATCTGTTTATGATATAAACAGCACTTGAAATACACTCACTCCAGAATTTAAGTGGTAAGAAGCCCTGTAATCGAATAACTCTTGCAACTACTAATATGTGCCTGTGTTTCCGCTCAACTTGTCCATTTTGTTGAGGTGTATGTACACATGATCTTTGATGTATAATGCCAAGAGAATGAAGTAAATCAGAATAGTAAGAGTTGAAAAACTCAGTCCTATTGTCACTTCTAAAAATCTGCACTTGTGCATCAAATTGTGTTTTTAACAAAGCAAAGAACTGTCTAAGAACCACAACTACATCACTCTTCAGTCTCAACATGTACACCCATGTCATTCTACTACAATCATCTACTAGGGTAAGAAAAAACCTGAAGCCATCATGACTGGCCACTCTATACGGACCCCAAACATCTCCATGTATAACAGATAGTATGTTATTGCTTCTACTTGGATTGTTGGGGAATGGCAACCTGGTTTGGCTAGCCAGTGGACATATAGCACAATCCTGAATGGCATGAGATTCTCCCCTGATTTTCAGTGTTGGAATTTGCTGCAGCACTTTAATGGGTGCATGTGCAAGCCTTCTGTGCCATGTTTCAGCATCTCCAGCTTTATCTACATTGTTATTACTGATCATGTTTGCACTTATTGTCTTGAAACTGTCTTCTTTCTTTATTGGGAGCTGTATGTTATACAATCCATCAGCCTCTCTACCAATCTCCCTTACTGCTCCAGTGAACAGTTCCTGCATGACACAAAGGTCAGGGAAAAAAGTAACAGCACATCTCAGATCCTTGGTTAGCCTGGACATGGACAACAGATTGTGCTTAAACTTAGGTATGCATAATACATCAATAATAGTGTCTCCATTGTGCAATTTGCACTTGCCAACACAAGTTATATCAAGAGTGCTACCATATGGCAAATGTACTCTCTTAATATTTGTTTTAGCAATCTGACTTACTCCATCCAGCATCTCCCTACTGTGAACCATATGATTTGATGCTCCTGAGTCTATTATCCACCTTTTTAGAGCTACATTGTTAGTAGCTAAGAAAACCTGATGCATACCTGCTTTCTCTGAATCAGCTAGTATTTCTTTATGGAGAAGCTTCAGGGATTTGGTCATATTGTTCTTGTGTGAACATCATTCCTCCTCCTTGGCTTGGGCTATGTGCAGACTGAGAACTCTCTACTTGTGCTGAACTTGTCACATCATTTGCTGTATATTGTGATGAATAACCACCTTTCTTCTTTTGTGGATAACCATGGATCTTGTAGCAAATATCCCTTGTATGACTTTTCCACTTGCAGTAATCACAAAACAGAAAAGTACTCTTCCCTTTATAACTCCCTCTACCATAACTGGTTTGATTTCCTATAGCCTGTTGTCCAGTTCCTCCACCACCATACCGATTCGACCCTGTTCTATTGCTGTATACGGCTATACCATTCAATTCTTCAGCTATCTTTCCCAGATTTCTTTGACTTTCTTCTGATATCAACATTGCATAGGCTTTGTTGATATTAGGAATTGGCGTCATCATTAGAATCTGGCTTCTAGCTTGTGTATATGTCTCATTTAACCCTATCAAGAACTGTAATAACTGCTGATACTGATAATGCTCTACATACTTTCTGGATTCGGCACATTCATAGCCAGGACACGGCACTAGTGAATCAAACTCCACCCATAGATCCTTCAATTTGGTGAAATAGCTTGATATGGACGATGTCCCCTGTGTTAGCGTTGCAATTTCTTTGTGCAACTGGAAGACCCTAGAACCATTCTCTTTGTCGAATCTCTCTTTCAGATCGTTCCGGACTGTGCATGCGTTAGATGCATATGCTACACAACTGATCAAATCTTTGCTCACAGAACTCATAATCCAGGAAAGTACTATAGCGTTTACCTTTTCCCACAAATCATGTAACGACTCGTTGAACTTCTCTTTTGCATGTCTTCCGTCGACGAAGCCCATCTTGCTCTTCCCTACAAGCGTGATCCTCACGGACCTGCTCCATAGAGCATAGTTTTCTGGACCGGTTAACTGGAACGAAATCAACGAACTACTCGGCGTATCACATGCCTGCAAATACAGGGGATGATTCGCGTCTATCGTCATGTTCGTCCTGACAGCTCCATCGCCTCCTTCAACAGTATTCTGACTGATCTCCGCCATTCCGATTAATTAGAGCTCAAATTCGAAATTTGCCCTAGAAATCGAGTTTTGACCTAGATAGAAATTGTTCCCCAAAATCGCTCACCTGCTCTGATATCATGAAGAGAAGCACTAAACCAAGAAGTACTTCAACATCTAAGTGAAATCCTCAGTGATTCATGGAGGATTCATTTACAGAGTCCAAAAGAGAGAGAGAGTTTTGAGAGAAGAGTAAAGTGTATTTTTCTTTCTTGGAGAATAATACAAATACATGCTACTGTTCCTAGTTATATTTTCACATATACTTAACTATTCTAACTGCTATCTAACCAAAGTTAACCAGTCTTTACATGCTAACCAGACATTTAACTCCTTTACTAACTACTCTCAACAAATAGCTACTTCAAAAAGAAGATCCCATGTCTGCATTTTTTGCATTTAAAAAAAGGGAAGGTCAATTCAGCGACCAGATTCAATAGAACCCAATGGTTTAATGTCGAAACACAGGTATACACGAAAAGAAATCATTTAAACTTCAGTTGAACCACAAACATAAGTAGTATGTGTTCGACACAATTGGGGAATATCGATAAACTCAGTTTTCTGCCGCTAAGAATTTTCAGGCCTGAATTTAAATGAATCAATAGTGAAAAAAGAGTAGTACTTCAGCCGCTCCAAAGTTCAATGCATAGGAACTGTCAAAGAATAGTTACCTTTATTGGTGCACGTATCACAATAAATAGCATTTGGACAGTAAAGACCTGGTCTATAATGAACAGCTTGTAACTCGGGCCGAGCCACCACTTCTTTAAAAATAGTTGTTTCACAAAGAAGATCCCATGTCTGCATTATTGTCAATTAAAAAAAGTGAAGGTCAATTCAACGAGAAGATTCAATAGAACCCAATAGTTTCATTTCGAAACACAGGTATACACAAAAAGAAATCATGTAAAACTTCAGTTGAACCACAAACATAAGTAGTATGTGTTCAACACAACTGGGGAATATAGATAAACTCAGTGTTCTGCGGATGAGAATTTTCGGGCCTGAATTTGAATGAATCAATAGTGAAAAAAGAGCACTACTTCAGCAGCTCCAAAGGTCAATGCATAAAAACTGTGGAAGACTGGTTACCTTTGTCGGCGTGAAGATCTTTCGCGGTAAGTGTATTCATTTTGAGTATTTTTGCAACAGTAGCCGTGGAGATTCCTAAAATGCTGGATAATGAAATGGTAGCGGTTACAGTTTTTGGCCTTCTAGTCTTTCAACTTTTCAGATTACGTGATATTCATAGGTTGCCAAGAATGTTAGCCTTATGATAAATCGGGATAGAGGAGTAAGCACTAGATTCGCACAATAGTTCTCCGCGAGCATTCCCATATCTGCACTATTGTCATAAAAAAAGGTTTGTGGAATATTGGAAAAACTCAGTGTTTAGCCAATGAGAATATTTGAAACTAAATTTACTTGAATCAATAGTGAAAAAAAAAAGTAGTGCTTCAGTATCTTCAAAGTGCAATACATAGGTACTGTGGAAGAATGGCTACCTTTGTCGAGGTGAAGATGTTTCTCGGTAAGTTTATTCCTAGTGGGAAAAAATAGTACTTCAGTGTCTTCAAAGTGCAATACATAGGTACTGTGGAAGAATGGTTACCTTTGTCGAGATGAAGATGTTTTTCGGTAAGTTTATTCCTTTCGAGAATTTTGCAGCGATGGAGATTATTTCAATGCTGGATAATGAAATGGTGGCGGTTGAAGTTTTGGGCCTTCTAGTCTTTCAACTTGCTTTAGCAAAGCATGTTGGCTTTATCATAAAGGCTCGGGATGGAGGAGTAAGAACTCGATTCGTACAGTATATGTAAAATCATGAATTGTACTACCAGGCACACGTACAGGCTTGAAATGCGATCAGGTTTTGCCAATTATTTTACTGCTGAGTTGATCTTATGTCGCTATGCTGGGAACACTTCTTCGTGTAGTTCTCTTTGTTTTTTGTGAGTATTCTTTGTAACGTCTCTCTACAATTGGAAAAGGATTACCACTAATTCACTTCTTCTCCGTGGCCCTGTAATTGGAGGCGCAACTACCTCTTTATGGTGGTGAAAAGTTTTCTTATTGCCACAGCTTTATTTGTGCGAAAACTCAATTGGCGAAGGTGTGTTATGTGAAAGTATTCTGTTAAACAGCTCTGTAGTCGGAGGTGCAACTCCCTCTTCGTGGTGGTGAAGAGTGTTCTTGTTGCCGCCAATGTAATTGTCTGGTAACTCAATTGTCCAAGTGTCTCATGAATCAGGAATAATATTTTGGGCCAGAGTAATCCTTTTTGCGGCCCTGTCATTGGAGGCGCGACTACCTCTTCGTGGGGGATGAAGAGTTTTCGTAGTGCCGCCTCTGTATTTGTAGGTAAGCGCAATTGGCGAAGCAGTTTTTTGGCCGACGGCAAAGGCGGTGGCTATCTAAGTCTGATTTTGTTTGCCGCCTCTGTATTTCTTGGTAAATGCAAAGTATGATTTGAGGGGAAATGTTATGATTTACGAGGAGGCGGAAGAAGGGCGAAAAGGGTGCAAGGGAAGGCTAGAATTCTAAATGCACAAGGGAAAAGAGTTTGGTAGATTCTGGCGGCGCCACGTAGACGGGCTGCCAAGATTTCTAATTTATGCAATAAAAGATAAATATAAATATATACAATTTTGTCTACTCCTGATTGTCTGTCAAAATAACAACGAGAATGATCCATACATGAGCCCATTTTTAAACCCAATATCTTTTGCAGGCATAGACTTCATATCCATGGGACTGGAAGTCATAGTTTTCTTTGTATGTTTATCTTCTTCATTTCTCGATCCGGACAGAAGAGAGTAAACCAACACTGGAAATGGCTGTAGTGCAGCATGGCTTAGTAATAATAATAGAAACACTGTAAAGCGGTTAAGTTATTTCACATTTCTATCTATAACCATATGTAATACTTTTTATTATTTCAACAGCAGAAAAATTATTATAAGTAGATTAATCCTGTTGTCCTCTTAATGAGGAGAAACAAAGAAGAAGCGTGATGTCATATCTCAACTGATTTGACTCAACTCAAATATTAATAACTTGCTGCTAGCACAAGTATAATGGTAATGAGCATGTGATTATGTAATCGAAATGCTGTTAGTATAACCACTGCGTGGCTTGTGGTATATATTTGCAAGATCAAATATGCTATTCCAAGACTTTTAAAACATTACAACCACAAAAGAGCTGCCATGTTATTACTCTGACAAGATCAAGTGTTTACCTCAATCACTTGAGGTACTAAAAATCAGTTTCAAGAATTCCCCAAGGAGTTGAGTTCATCTGTGTTCTTTTCCTGGCTTAATTTCTAAGTTAGATGGAACGTATATCTATTCCTTAACTACTATTGAACCATGGTTAGTAATTAATCAAATAGAGAGCTCCGATATAACATGGCTACTATTCCTTACCTTTCAGAAGGAGAGGAGCAGATGCGTGAAGCTATAATTGTAAACCACAATTGAATTTTTGTGGAAGCATTGGTTTATACACTCATGCGTCACAGAATCATCACAAGTTGAGCTCATCTCATGAAGAGAATGCAATAGTATGTTTGATATGCCCAAAGTGAACGTACCTTTGAAATGTATATAGATTCTGTAATTTTTATAACTACCGCGTCTTTGTGGTTTAGGCTGATCCTTCACTGTGGCCGTCATTGAAGTGCTATGTATTTGGGATCAGAAAAATTCAATACAAGAAACTAAGCAAATCACAGTGGAGTTTGATTGTATTTAATTCCGACTAAGTAAAAGGTAAGCAATAGCAAAATGATTATAAGGTTAAGTCTAGTGTTGGTGACATAATAAAACAGATCCTTAACCAAAACAGGCAAATGCAAGAGTTTTGTTTGGAGTAGTTGTTATATAGTCTAAGTTGTAATTGGTTTGTGCCAAAAGCAAGATAGCAACTTTATTAGATGAGAGATAGTGAGGGTTGTATATTGCAAATAAGACGCTGAATGTTAGCTTAAAAGTGGAAGGGGATGAGTATTTGAAGTCATTTCACATTGTATGAGGTGAATTCTTGTCTCCCTTCATCTTTATGTCATTTGTCTTGTTTAAAACTAGAAGTGGGGGTGAAAGTAGAGTGGCTACAAAGCTAACTCTTGTCCAATATGTCTCTTGGTAATCTGTTGAATATTCATCATTTTAGTAACTAACTTCACCAAAATTATGTTGCACATATCCCTATTCACATTCGAGACATAACAGGCAGCCAAAAAGGATCTCAAGGTCAAATAGCAATAGATAGCACAAAGAACAAATAAATCCGACAGAGGCAACGACATCAAATCATCACGGAGCAAGTCCCGACTCACAAGGTGCACATCCCAAAGGACCAATTCTGCTTCTATAGTAACTAGTGATTTCACTAGTCCCATTAAAAAGTTCACCTTCTTCAAATCTGAAATATCTGATTTTAGTCTTTTATTCAAGATTATTTGTTCAAACAAAAGCAAGTCACAATTCTCCATCAAAATCAAACTAACAAAATTGTGAAACCGAACTGTAAAGGGGAAGCCCATTTCGTACCAGATTTACTTAGGTATGGTATAGGTAGCAGTCATTTACGCAACTTAATACTGAATAAAAATGTTTAAACATCATAACAAACATCCCTAGCAGCAAGCAATCTCTCTTTATATTTCAACAAGCTGAATGAATTGCAATGACACAACATATCAAAACCAGACGAAATTTCAATATCAGAGAACCAAAACCACGTCATGTGCGTAGGATATAAATCCATGCACAATCTACTCCTGGTTAACCTTTAATGGTAATACATAAATACATACAGTTAAGAAACATTTTTCTCCTTGTTCTTTTTCATATTCTTCTTCTTTTGCAGAGCCCCAGGTGCGACAGGCGGTGGAGAGGTGATTGCATATCAAATATTGAGGTCATTTCACTAGCAACCAAAGAGAATTGAGTTACTGATTCTGAGTGTCAGCTAGACTATCAGGGACAACATCCACAGGCTGACTTTCTTCATCTTCACATTGAGCTGCCGTAACCTTAGCCTTCTTGAAACGGCTAGAGCTTCTCAGAATCATTTCCATGGTTATGGCCTCACCTAAAATGCTGTTGGAATATTCAGTGTGATCATAAGCACCAGAAATGTGAAAATAAAGGAAGTGCAAAGGCAACTAAGACAAACTCATCGTCTATTTCAAAATGTACTAAGCTATTTGCTCTAACACCAAAGTTCCAAATATTCACATATCAATAACACTAGAGTTTGTCTTTGAAAACATGTCAACCTTTAAGTTTTCTCCACCTATAATTAACAGCCTTTACCAATCATAGATTGATCATCAATTTTGTTGTGCACAAGTGACGTGATGACAAAAATAGAGCATTGTTTACAGTTTGATAAATTGATAAAATAGGAAATATTAAGAGATCACAGCTTAAGTTTTCTCCACCAGATCAAGCCACCACCTAGTGTTTTGGAAGAAAATTCAGACCAAAGTGTAGGGAAAAAAGTTCAGCCGTCGAATGTGGATGCATACCCCCGGAGAACCCCCAACCCACTCCCACACCCCCAAACCCCAAAACCAATAAATAAAATAAAGATCTATGGACTTATTTAGTTGCAAGAATTTATAAACAAGTTAAATCATAGAGGACTGATTCATAATCAACAATCTACTGTTATAGAAAGAACCATGTTTAACTAAGGACTTGAGGAAAAAAATGAAGGGATCTCACTTACTTTGATTTGAGCTTATGCTTTCTAGCAGTGGCATCGCTTTTTGCAACATTAGCTCCTATCAAGCATAGGAAGTAGAAATTAGCTTATAAAGGAATACAGATGGAGAGAAGCAGAAAAATCATTAAATGAATTTTGACTATATATATTTTATTGATTTTTTATCTATAGAAAAATAAAAGGGTCCTTAATATGGTTTATTACTTCGGAATCATGATTTTGGCATGCCATAGGAATGACTAACGCCATGACCACAAAGAAGAAATGAACAACTTCCTCTTTTCCTTTCAACAGTTTACTACCAGGGGAGGGGAATTGAATGGGAGGATTGAATTACGTGCTGTTTGGAAATCAGAAGCATCCCTGACTGAGAGCTCAGTGCTTATGTTGCCCGATCTTATGTTTAGCAAAACTTTCAATTGGTTTGATAGGATATTATACCAAGCCAACATAAGCCTAACATGAGTAACATTTCTTTGTTCGAGTAAAAGGTCTCGAATTTGTGTGGATGTAAAACGGAATTAGAACATATAGGACTGTGTGCTTATGTTGCCTGCTATTATGTTTAGTAAAATTTTCTATTAGTTTACTAATAGGATACTGTGCCAAGCCTCACTGATGGTTTACCAGCCTAAGTGCCTAACATGAGTAATACAGCTTTTCTTTTGAGTAAAAGGTCTCAGATTTTTGTGAAGGTCGATAAAATAAAATATGTCAAGACATGAAAAGAAAAACTAAGCAAATCAAATTTGTAATTACCTTCTGGAGTTGAAGCCTGACTTATTTCACTTCCTTCAACTGAGCTGTCAGAAGAAGATGAATCTGATGGAGTCTCAGTCGTGGAATCAGAATTTCCACCCTCTTGACTGTCAGACCTTCTTGATCTACTATCCCCAAATATAGGCCCTGGTTTGGGAAGCAATCCTTTCTTTGGTTGTATAAAATCCTCGATCTTCCCAGTTCTCATTTTTGTATTTCTGGTAGATAAACGTTGGATTTCTGAACCTGTTTGCTGTCTATTGTCCTCGAGGAATTTGTCAGAACCTTTTGAGCTGGAGCTGGACGTAGATTCATCCATAGATTCTTTACTTTTCTTCTCGTTAGCAGGAGTATCAAAAGTCGCAAGCTTTCCAGCTTCTTCAAGTGTTTTATCTCCCTGGGCACTTGAGCCACTCGGAAGTGCCACCTTAATTCTTGATTTTGAGGCATCCTCCGAAAATCCTCTAGAAGTCATACCGTCCTTACGTTTTCTGCTAGCCTTTGTGTCTCTGTCTGATTTCATTGGTTTCTTTGATGCAACTTCTCCTTGTTGACCAGGAACAAAATATTGCTTGAAGTTTATGCCCTCGCTCTTATCAGAATTTACGTCAGGTACATGCATCTCCTCTAATGCACCCTTAGTTAAAGTATGAGATGGCACTTGAAATGAGTCGGCATTGTTGACATCTTCCCTAGAACTCTCAAAGTTGGAACGAATACCAGAATTTCTCTGATTCTCCAACTTTGTACCAGCCAAGTGATCAACATGACTATTTTTACCTGACTCGTCCATATCCATTGGCTCTGGCAGAGGGTTCACATCTTCCAGATTATCATTTGAAGCTGCTAAGTCTTTGTGACTGCCTTCCTGGTCTTGAATAGACAAAATGGATTTGCTCTTCTTAGAACTTTGGCGCTTTTTGGTTTTCGTTTTCAGTCTCTTTTCTGCAATGCTCAGAGTCTCCTGATTTTTATCAGTCTGGTTAAGAAGCAATTGCTCAACCTCATTTCCCGTCTCCTCAATGGGCAGAAGCTCTGCCTCAATGCAGGTTGCCTTCTCAACTTTGTGATCAGAACCTGCAGCATGGGCACTCTTTGACACTTGTTCTGATACTCCCTTTCTTTTGCTGACAGACAATGCATTTTTATCTTGATTTGACCCTTGAACGAAATGATTTGCAGAAGGATCTTGCATCGCTGAAGGGGCACATGAAACATCATTTATATAAGTGGAAACCTCCATTTTTGGTTTTTTCTTCTTACTTCGAATAGAGTTTCCATGCCCTTCAGCAACATTCACATCGGAGGGAGCTGTTGAGATAGCTTCCACTTCCTTAATGGTCATATCTGCTTTGGCATAATCCCAAGATCTGCATGTTGCCGATTGAACTTGCACTGGATCCTTGTTATGAGAAAACCCTTTCACCTCTGTATTCAGACCAATCTGCATCCCTTCAGCATCAAACAAAATTTCACCTTTCTTACTCTGCTCAGTTACAGGATCAGTTGTCGATCCAATCCCTGCAGCTAAGGAGCGGTTCACCCTACTGTCATCCTCTCCGTCTAGTTTATCAGGAATCTTCTCAGCAGATTTCTTCCGACTCTTTTTCTTCCGCTTTGTGCTGCTAGTATTTCCAGATTCAATGTTCCCCTTATCATTTAATGTCCTTTTTGCAGAGAGAACTTGTTCTTTAGTTGCCACAGTTGCTTCATTTTTATCTAAAGGAAGGGATGTCTCAGCACCTTGAGTAACTGACAACTTGCCTTCTTTCCCAATTTCATGTATAGGATCCACATCAGTTTTTGGCATACTATCAATCTTTCTAGTTGCATCACTTGAACCATCATTACGGACTATATCTTGGTCAGATGCATAAGCATTTTGAGAAGCCCCAACAATATTTTTCATATCTAACTTTTGATGAGAAGTTGAATTCTTGGCTGTGCTTCTCTTCCTTTCAAAGCTATTTTCTGATGCTCCTTGTAAATCTCCCAATTGGCAGGAAGGCACTGGACCCCTGGTACTTGGATTGCACAACTTCTCACTCATGGATATTTCAAAATCACAGTTCGGTATCAGCTCCTTTTCTCCAGTTATATTAGCAACATCAATTCCAAGTTCATCATCTCCAGAGACAATAGATTCAAGAATAGGTCGGCCACCTAAATTCATTTCACAAATATCCTTGCTGACTGGTGCTGGACATTCTTTGTTTGACACGTGATCTTTAACAGGAGATGTTTCTTTCAATCTAGACTGAGTAACATGAATAGTAGAGTCAATGTCAGTCAACTTGTCAGATATCTTCATTTCAACTGCTTTCTTTTCCTCTAATCCCCTAGCTCCCTCAAGTTTATCAGTGCAACACAGAACCATGCAGGCAACCTCATCATGGCACGTGGATGAGTCCTCCCCCTTCTTCTTTTTGCTCTTCTTCCTCTTCTTATGGGCTGTATCTGTTCTCAAAGATTCGTCCTCCAACATTTCTTCTGTTAAAGCTACCTTTATTGGTTTACCTGCTGTGGAGTTCTCTGGAATGGCGATCTTCAAGATATCCCTATGATTGAAGTCGGTGGAACCTCGATTGCCTTCCTTGCTATCCAAAATTTTAACTTTATTTGCAACAGTCTCAAAGTGTGATGTTTCACCAGGTGTATCATTGTTCCTATTTCCACATAGCTCATCCTGCACACCAGAGATTTCAGCACTTGCCCCAGCCATCCTGTTTTTCTTTATTCCCAGTTTTGACAGGTTTCCAGGATCAGAACATTGGTTTATTAAAGGTTCGGCATTGACATTTACCAGTTTCATATTTATACTTTCCCGTTCTCCTTCATTAGAATTTGTCAAAGTAGTATCGTTTCCAACAATTTTGAATTTGAATTTATTATCTTTGCCATGATTTGAAGTGCTAATACCTGTTAGTGGGAGGTTGATTCCATCTTCTTTGTGCTTCATTTTACGTTTCTTAGCCGCAGGACCAGACTTGGGAGAAAAATTATCTATGGGTTTCACACTCTTGAATTCACCAATAACCTTGGCAACTTCCTTCTGTTTCACGACAGAGCAAGATTCCAAGTTCCCATGAGCCGGGTGAGATTCAGTCTGTTTATCCATTGCATTGAATGAATCACAGGGGAGAAGATTTTCAGCTTCAATTTGTGGATGCTCAATGCAAAGTAATCCTTTAGTTCCGGGGCATTGAAATCTAGAAGCATCAACAGAAAGGAACCAGCCATTTTTGGTACCCTCAAAAACACATCTAACAAGCATAGTGTCGGGCAAATGATAGTAATGTCCTTTTCGTTTCACCTATTATGAATTATGTGAAGCACATCATCACACAAGAAAAATATACACAAAAATAGTGAGCTGGAGTTGGAGAGTAACAAACCTTCACAGAAGAAATCTTCAACTCCCTTATTTCAGGAAAGCACCTTAAGTGTTCAAACACAATTTTATCTGATCAAATATCAACAATTTTTAGTAAAATTTCATAATTCAAAACAAAGTTAACAAACAATCATAAGCAGGGAGAAAAGGGGAAAGTACTTTTGATATCGGAGACAGTATCGGAGTGGGACACAATTACAGCCAAATGGGTATCAAGGTTGGTGTCAATGAAAACCGTTTTATCCGAAGTCCTCGTATCCTCCGTTTCTGTTGCTCCACCAGCATCAATTTCATCGCGACGTCGTTTCACCATGATAGCGCCACTAACCACGATGGCCGGAAAATCTGCCGATCAAAAGCAGTAAACAGCCAAGGGTTTTAGCTCCGTGGTGGCGACTACACAAACTGAAGGTTTTAAGGCCCGACGAAAGGGGGAGTTTTGCCGCCAACAAATTAATGGGCCATCCACAGCCCAAATCTTATATATATAGAAAAAATAAATGGAATATTTACGTAAAAAAATATATTATATATCAAATATTATCCTTTTTTAGGGTACTTTTTTATATTACAATCTATAATATATTTTATCAATTAGTTTAACTTGCGTGTGTTGCACGTGTATGTCACATCAATATTATTAAATTAAATTCTATAAATATTTAAAAACCTTTTAATATTGTCATAACAGTATACATTTTTTTAATTATTCATCCGATGTTCATAAACCGCATTGAAGTCCAACTAATTTCAAGTGCAAAAACCTTTTAAAAAAATGATATAGTTAAAATATATTTAAGTATTATTATTTCTAAAAGTCTAATATAAGGAATTAAACTTTTTCCAAAGAATTGTCGGTTCTATTGAGTAGGTTTGTTCTTACTAAAAAGAATAAATTGATATTGGATGTTGCTTACTCTCTCCAAGCATGAGTGCTACTTCGAACGACTGTCTTTCCTTCTTTTTGTGATACTTTTTTACAATCTTTAAATTAGAAACATGAAATTTATTTGTTAAGAAAAAATTCAAGTATGTATAGTTATTTTAAAATTAAATAATTACTTGTAGTAAGGTAGATATTCAATAATAAATATCATTAATCCAAATTTGATGTAAAATATGAATACATTACTTACCAATAAGACAAATCATTAATAGTCACCGTCAACTCTTTTTTTAATTTTTTAAAAAAAGGTAGGGTTCATGAATTATGCCATAAACGCTGCAAAATAAATAAAAATCACGTTATTCGAAAATAAATTATCTAGATAGATAAATACAAAATACGACAACATGAAAAATTAAACAACGTGAGATGTATAGAGGTAAAAATTTCAAAAGAAAAATACAACAAATTATATGTAAAATAATAATATAATTCTATTCAACTTTTTATTTATTTATTTATAAAGGTCTTATATATATATAGGTGCTATCACTAATTAGAACCCATGGTAAATTAGGATTTTCCTCAGGGGCGGTAGGGTTTCTTAATTCAAATAAGGAAGAAGTAGAAGTTTATCATTTAAGGAAGATTTAGAAGTGTTTCCATGATTAGAAGTCATATTTGATCAGTTTTTTCCATATATTTTAGAAGTTAATATTTTAAATATAATTAAATAATAATTTTTAAAAAATGATGATAAGATAATTTTATTTAAAACATAGTCTTTTAATGAATGACATAAATCCAATCGAAATTATTGCATGTCAATTAGTTATAGATTGAGTGTTTAATTGTGGGATGTCTACATTGTTGCAACTCTTTCACGTGTGATGACTTTGAATTTGTTTTCACGCCTATAGTAACAATTAAAACAATATAATTATCAAAGATAAAACTTTTAGCTTTAACACATGATTCTAATCAAACTTAAACTAACTTGATTGATTCTAACATTCAACTAACTGTAATTTTTTTATCCAAGTAAAACTAAGAAGTGGATATTTAATCTCACTCTATGAATTAATTGATAAGACTAAGACTAAAATTTAATTGATTAATCACATAAATAATATCATACAACTGTAGTAGTAATACTCACAAAAAGTCAAGGGAGGAAAGATTTATGCATGAATGAGACGCTATATTGACCACTTGAGATGCACAAAATTAAACTATGAGAAAACAATTAACAAATGATCTAATATTTTCAAATATGTCCAAAGGAATACCACAGATACACATCTACAATCACTAATATAGGGATATTATGAGATTGAAAAATAAAAAGTCAAAGATTAAATATGAGAAATTTGCTGGGAGAGTCCTAAAATAAAGTCTAAATTTATTCTTCATACACAAAGTCTGATTTCATAAAGAAAAGCTAAACTATTTAGGATTTCATTGTCTTTGTGTAGGAATTTCACCATAGGAAAT
>JAABOM020000092.1:8421430-8474460 GCA_011800125.2 Solanum clarkiae
GGACACAAATTCTGTAAATAGATGCTGTGGGACTTCATGTTTTCCCATTATCTCTTATGGGCAATGCTGCATTATGGCTACATGAGCTTCCACAGAGTTCAATCACTAATTGGGCGGATTTGCAGAAGGCCCTTTTGGAGAGGTACTTATCTGGGTCGAAGAAGCTCAAGTTAAAGGATCAGATCAACAACTTTGAGCAACTTCCAGGTGATTTAATTAGCACTAAATGGGAGCGGTTTCCTAAGTATTTGAGGAGCGTTCCTAACCACAAGATAGTTGATGATGCTTGGTAGAGATCTTCTACCGTGCCCTTGATGAGAATAGTCAAGCCTGTGCTGACACCATTACGGGGGGCATGTTTTTAGATCAACCATTTGCAAGGATTACCAAATGTGAAATAAGTGATCAAGACGAATCGTGCATGGAGACAACGGGATAAAGCTTCTATGAGGAGTTCATGTGATGTTAAATATTGGTTCAGAGCAAGCCAAGATCAATAAGGAGATTATGCGACAACATGCTCAACTTCGCACAAAAATGGATATAGTGATCAAGCAGAACTAGGAAAGATAATAAATGTGATAGTTCATCGACCTCCACATACACCCATGTATGAGGAATCTTATTTTAAGAAGGATGCTTGCTTTGTGAATGATCAGAAGGGGGATTTTTCGGACCAATGCCCAAGGGTCCAATCAAGATTATTAGCGCCAAGATCAAGGAAACCAAGGTCAGAACTGTGGTAGAGATGGAGCTTATAGAGATAACCAAGGTGGTTATTATTATAGGAATCGGGGTCATGAAGAAGATTGGAGCAGAAGAGATGGTTTCAGAAATAATCCACATGTGCCACCATATAACCGAGATGCCAATATAAGCAAGTCTAGAATTAAGGATGTTTAATCATTTGTTGAAGAAGGCCGAGACACAAGATTAAACTCTAAGGGGCATGAAATCCAATATTTCAAGCATTAATCAAAAGATAAAGTCTCATTTTGTGGCTATTAAATAGCTTGAGCAACAATTTGGTCAAGTGTCAACTCAGTTGAATCAATGTCAGAAGGGTAAAATTGCCTAGAAACACAGTTCAAAATCCAAAGAATGAAGGAAAACGTATGACGGTTACTACCAGAAGTGGCAAGAGCACCATTGATCCTCGTATGCCGATTGAGGTAGAAGATGTTCATGAGGAAAAGTTGCAGCTAAGGATATAATTGAAGGAGATGATTGTGTCAAAGATGGGGTGACTGAGGTAGCTAAAAATCCACAAAAGTATAAGCCCGTCCCAAGGCCTCCTCCTCCTTTCCCTCAAAGACTCAAAAAGAGGGAAGAGGAAGGAAAGTTCAAACATTTTCTCTCTATGCTGAAGCAACTATCCATTAGTATCCCTCTGATTGAAGCTTTGGAGAAAATGTCGAGTTATCCAAAGTATATGAAGGATTTGGTTACCAAAAGTGCATAGTGAGTCAGGATCTTTTTCAAGATCTTCAACATTGTAGTGCTATCACTGCTAAGTCCATGGTTCAAAAGTGTGAAGACCTAGGTACTTTCACTATACCTTGCACTATAGGAGATGTAGAGTTCGCAAGGGCACTCCGTGATTTGGGTGCAAGTATCAATTTGATGATTATTGTGGTCTATAAGAAGCTTGGTTTGGGTGCCCCTACCCCTACTAACATGCATTTATTGATGGCAGATAGGACGATGAAGAAGTCTATAGGGATACTCTACGATGTATTGATAAAGGTTAAAAAATTTGTATTCCCTGCAGATTTTGTGATTCTAGACTGTGAGGTTGATTTTGAAGTTCCTATTATCTTGGGAAGACCATTCCTAGTGATGGAATAAGCTCTAGTGGATATAAAGGTCGGTCAACTGAAGTTTAGAGTGAATGATGAAGTTGTCTTTGATATCCATCAGTCTATGAAGCATTCTAATAAGTTGAAAAGTGAGATTTGGCAATTGGTGAAGTGTAGTAGCCAATTTTCCTAAGTCGTGTTGCGATAATAAAGCAGGCGCTACTTAGGAGGCAACCCAAGGATTTTTGATGTTTTAGCTTAGTTTTGAGTTTATTTTCAATTTTTGGATTCTTAGGTAGTTGTTTGACTGTGTTTTGATTACTATTTTTGACTCTAGGTTTGTTGCATATAGAGTGCAAGTGAATTTTATGAAAAGTATGTAGGTAAAAGACTAGGGCAATAGATTTTGATAAGAAATGTCTTAGGTACAGTTTCTATCACTAGGCTTACGAGTCGTATTGCACTTTACGACTCGTAACCCCATCTCGTAGAGATTTCCAATGAGCATGAACAGTTTGCACTCAACCCACGAGCCAACTTTATGACTCGTAGATCAAACTACGAGTCATGAATAGGGTTCATGGAACTCAGGTATGATTCTGAATTTTTCTAAGTATTGAGTGGTCTATAAGACCAGGACTTACGAGTCGTACACCCATCTACGACTCGTAATCGAGATTTTGTAGACCCAAGACCTGTGGTTTTAACCATTGATCTAGTAATAATATAAAAGGGGGATCAAAAATATTTTGACCCCCCTTTTACCCTAATTGACTGCAATTTCCCCAATTTTTAATTCCCCTCCCTTTTTTGATCAACTTTCGGCTCATGTGACCCATTTTCCGGCTAATTTTCCAGCAACTAGGGTTTTGTGGTTATTCATTCTCTCTCATCTTCTTCAAATTCATCTCAACTTATGATAAGTTCTTGACATAATTTTGATTATTGATTTGTGTTGTTCCTAATTAGATGATTTGTTGATCATGATTGAGTTGTGTGGTTTAGTATGAAAATCTTGTTGAAGTTGGAATTGTATATTTGAGATTGAATTGGCCTTGATTTAATTAATTAATTGATTCTAGAGATTGGGTATTTTGGCTTTGTGTATGATTAGTTGTTGGTGCCTATCAAATTATTCATCATGTGTACTTAAATGATAGTGAATGATTGTTTCTTCTAGAATTGATGACTGCTTTAGGTCATGTTAGTTTGAACGAATATAGGTTAGTCGGAATTGTAGGGTAATTGATGTTAGACCATTTTCGATGGGGTGAGTAGTGTATTAATCATGTTGGGGGTTGGGAGTTTTATATTAAACTTGCCAGTGTGCCTTTGTTTGCTTCGATGCTAGTAGAATTTAGGATTGAATATGTTCTTCGGATCCGTGTGAACTTAGATAGGTCAGGTACCTGAAATTTCTTGTTCATGAGAGTCTTTTACGACTTGTAGATTGCTCTATAAGTCACAATTGCCCCTCATGGGAAATTCCAAACACTTGATAATCTGGGTATTCATCAGATGAGACCTTCTAGGAGTCATAGTCACTTTACGACTCGTAGATAGGTCTCGTAGATCCTTTCTTATTTTTTAATTACTCTCTGGAATTCTATACAAAACCATTTTACGATTCGTGAAACACTTCTCGAGTCGTACATTGGTATCATATAAACTTCCAGTGACCATTATTATTCTGAAATACTGATCTACGAGAGCACTTCACAACTTGTTGTGCTCACTACGACTCGTAAAGGGCCTCTCATAGAGCCCTTCTGCAACTGATTCATTGAAGTTTTTGATTTTTTTTTCTTGGTTGTTAGGGCTAATGTTGGGTCGTTTATGTTTATTTTTCAGATATTATGGCCCCAAAAGAAAATCACTCAAAGATTGGGGCTTTCATGAGGAAGCTCAGAGATGATCCCACTGATGACAATCGTTGGGGTGATGATCAGACCCCTCAGCTGAGTGGGTCATTGGAGATATATGATGCCCTGCATAACCCTGAGATACCTTGAACACAGACTAGAGTTGTCGCCAGGTTTGGGCAGCCTCAGGTTCAGAGCACTAGTCCTTCCCAGTCTGACGAGAAAGGTAGTGAGGAGATGGTAAGTAGCATGCCCGAGATGACCCCTTCTAGGGAGGAGTAGAGTTCAGCAGGAGCCTCCGAGAATAGAGGAGATGGCAAGTCCTCCATGATACCATCTTAATCAACAGCATCGGATGCTACTATCACGATGGTGCGTCGAGCGTTTGGAGGCCATATTTTTGGAGTGCATTTAGCCCAAGGAACGGGGCAAACTCACCCGTTCGATATATGAGGAGCCCAAGGTTATAGATGATGGACTGAGCCGTGTCCTAGGTATAAAGGACGTGATAATATGTTATGGGATCGAGTGGTTAACAGAGGCACTTGGTAGGGACTCCCCGGTTATGGTCCGGGAGTTTTTATGCATCTTATGCCACCACGATTCATCGCGATCTTCTCAAAGGGAAGAGACCTATCACTCAGTGCAGATTGACAGAGGTACAACTGAGAGATCGATGGGTCGACACTTCTAAGGAGATGATCTATCCTGTTCTTTTTGGTCTAGAGTACCGTGCTCCGAGTTCGACAACGGAGTTTAACTACAGGTTGGTCCAGGCCAAAAATTCACTAATTATGACATATTTCGTACATAGGACCTCATTCCTGAGATTGGTACACTACAACATTTTAGTCCTAAAGCTACACTAAATCTAGACAACACTTATAACGTGTTGCCTAAAATATTTTTGGGTACGCTTTTTAAACATAGTCTTAATATTTAGCTTTTGTCCACAATAATATAGGCAACACTTGTAAAGCATTCTCATTAATGGTATGAGCTACACTTTATAAGCATTGTCATAACATCATATAATTGGCAACACGTATTTACACATATTACTACACTTTTAATGTGTTATTATTATAATTCTAAAAATAATATTTTATAAGTGTGGCCTTATAATTTTCAGTGAAGCTTAACTTATATAACTTTCCCTCCTCATAGAAATTTAAAAAAAAACTCTCAAAAGTCTTGGACTTTCTTCGCTCAGATAAGCAGAAAATTAAGGAAATCAGAAACTTTTGTCTAATCAGAAAATTTTGTCAAATCGATTGAATCAGAAAATCACCTCTTTCAGAAAATCGATCTCCTATTTTCGTCGCTTTTTCAGAAAACTTTCAATCGATTGAATCTACTCAGACTTTGGTCGCTCTTTGTTTGCTTCAAGCTTTCGTTGCCTCTATTTTCTTCGCTTCAATATTTCAACTTTCAACATCCAAGAGAATTAGAAACTTTGCCTCAAGAGTTTGAACATGTATGCCTCAATCAGAAATTATTTCTTCCAAGTTAGCCTTGGGAATAATCATTATTAAGCAGAAGGATATTGAAATTTTTCTTAGACCGATAAAGCTAATTCAGACTGAAATCGTCCATGTTAATGTATGTTTTCATGTGTGCTGATTAGTACTATGTTATAACTGCTTTACCTTTGCTAATTTCCTAAACTTGAGTTGCTTAGATTGACTAGGAGGATTTCTAGCTTGTAGTATTACCATCAGATGATACTCATGGGCATTTGTTGATTAATTTTATTCGAATTGAATAAATATTTTAGAATGAGAATATTATATTTTTTCCATCGATGCACTCTGTAATTCGAATTCTCAGATCCCTATTTTAACAAATATTAAGACCTGTAAAAATGATTCGCCCATCGATGTGGGAAGCTACTTCCTTTTTGTTCTGTTATATTACGTCTTGCTTGAAGATTTGACGGGATCTATCAGTAACAAACTCTCCATCTGTATGAGGTAAAAGAACTCATTCCAACATTGGATATGAGACAATGATTCATTGATATTGCAGCATCTAAAATCATGAAGGATATACAATTAACCTCTGTTTGTAAATCATACATATAAAGGCCTGCCTTCTCTCTAAAAGTTGTGTAAGTTTTGTAATTATTTTCATAATTTGCTGGGCTAGTGTGGTTGCTTTTGATTCTCAATATTGTGTAGGTCAACCCATGTTTTTGCTCATTATTGACGTAGTAAGTGTTAGCAGCATTATAGCACGTCTTCTCCTCATTGTGGCTATTTTTGTTGTTGTTGTTAATATTGTTAGAAAGGAAGAGTGAGTCTATTAGAGCTGACTCTCTTGTGTAGAGATGTTTATATACAATGCCTATTTTTTGATGATTAGATAATACAAAATAAATTTTTTGAAATGCAACTCAATAGATTTGCTTAAAGTAAGTTAGGTGTATTTTTTTAAACTTAAAATTAATTTTGTTGACAACAAGCTTGCTTATTCTTATGCTTATGCTTATCTATTAGTCTGTGATTATATAGATTATTGAGTTAATTGGATTTTTGTCAGCTGAACTGTGTCTTGACAGGGCGAACAAACTATGTTGTAAGTGGCGTCATGAAATATGGTACAATTGAGTGGTATGTATGTTAGGGATCGTTTAGCTTACCCAACTAGATTACTATTATTCTTGTTGTATGTTGTTTAAATTTGCGGCCATGGCATATGTTAAGGATCATTTAGCTTACTCAACTAGATTAATCTAAACAGTGAGCACTCGTGAATAAAAATACCAACCACACACCTTATTCATAACATCAAGCTAAATGTGTGCCTTTGCCACATGCAGCAGAAATAATGTGAGCTCTCTTAAGATAGACTTACCGTGAAGGTCACATGTAAAAAGAGTTCGTAAGGTTTACAATGACGAAGTCAAAGTGGTGATATAGAAAAAAAAAAGTAATAGTAAATACAACTCAATTGCATGTGTTGCTGCTAACCTATAATGTCATGGCCAGTGAAAACTCTCAACTAGAATATCTAACTACCAATTAACTATTCACAATTTTTCCATGAACAATAAGGATTTCTGTAGCAAGATCATTTGGTTTAAGTTAATAATTTTCTTTTAATCGTAAGAAAAAGAAGCTCCCATTGGCTAATTTTATATGAAAAGAAATTTTATAATGTAGTCCTTTATACAACAACATACCTAGTGAAGTACCACATACATGTACTCCTTTATCATGGAGAAAATCTCCAATTCCTCATATATAAGAGGAGATGGATAGATAGGTAGGTGCAAGGACACATTCTTTATCATGGCCACTGATATTCTGATTTCTCAATGACTTGCTACTGTCATTGCTAGGAAATCCTTATGGGCCACACTTTTAAAGTGTAGATGATAAAGCAACACCTAAAAAGTATGCCCTAAAGTCAAAGGTTACACTTCTTTAGGCCACCCCTGCAAAAGTGTAGCCTTTGATAAAACACAGCATTTTTTTTCCTAGTTTAGGCCACACTTAGTCGAGGTGGTTAAAAGCCAAAAATGTTGTAGTGGTGACTGGTCATATTGCGGAGCAGGGTCCGGAGCCTGCTTGGGTTACCAACCACACAAAGCCTATTGTCAAGGCTTCACTCTCTTTTCTCGCCAAATTTTGGTGGGCGGTTGTTAGATCCTGCATTAGGCCTACTTTAGCGATAATATTTGACATCAGAGCAGGTGGTAGTGGTTGCCAGCATCTTGGCTGGGTATGACATTGATTGGGCCCGACTCATAGTGGAGCATATCCATGAGTCAACACTTAAGATGGCCACCTCCATCCCATTTCCAGTTTTGATCTACAACCTCTGTCCTGAGTCTAGGGTGGAGATTTTGTACCAGATGCACCAGTTAGTTAAGGCGTAAACACATCTTAGAGTCCAACATTTATAAGGTTTATGAGAGCCCGGTGGCACTCCGGTGGGCATAACCACCAGCACCACCACCATTGATGTTTTCCCCAGAGCCACCACCTGAGGGTTCGAGGACTGCCACCACCACTACTGTTGTTGCTACTACTAAAGAGAGACCCCCATCAACTCAAGACAGTCGATATTAAGAGGGTTCTACTACAGCTGCTCCTGCACCAGAGGCCACCACGTCACAGCCTTCTACACAGGGTGTGATTTATGTGTCCGTTGTTTCCATTCAGGCCATGGTGCAGTGATTATCATGTGCTGAGGCCTAGTTATCTCAGCTTATCCAGCAGCTCAAGCCATGGGTCCGGTAGGCTATTGCAGATTCAGAGGAGTGGAGCCAGGCATTCACCATCTCTACTATTCAGGAGCGTGTTTCTAGAGTGGACGCCTATATCGATGCCTTTGAGGAATAGGTTTAGAAGAGGTTAGATGAGGCTCGACCTTCAAATTTGTCAGTCATACATCAGGAGATCAAGAAGCTTAAGGCTTACATGACAGCTTCACTTGCGGCACCTGTGACACTACTAGAGACTATATCTATGGAGTCGCTATTTGATTTATTTACCTCCACGGAGCCTTCACAGACTTATCTTGAGAAAAGGACCTGCACGGATGCGGATCCAGATGAGAGAAATGGGCATGCAAAGGTTTCTGAGGATGATGAGGATGAGGAAGATGAGCTCGGGCAAGCCTTGAGGACATCAGGGCAAGAAGATGAGATGAGGCTAGCTCGTGAGCATGACAGGGTGAGGGGTATTAGCCCCTCTGTACAGAGTGAAGTAGCTGAGGAGACTACCCTACAGGAGGGGGATGACCAGATTCAGCCACAGACTAGCTCTTAGGCACTGAGGTATGTTTTTTGACCTCTACTTATTCTATTTTTGCTTGATTTGGTGCATTGGGGACAACACACAATTTTTTCGATGGGGTGTGGGTAGTTATGGACGTTGGTGTTGTCTGAGTAGCTTATGGTCTACAATTACCCCAAATTTTAATCACGAGATTTTCCTTCCTGTGTTTTTTTCCTCGTAATTATTTAATTTCTGTTGAACTAGCACGTTTAAGATGTTTAGATAATATTTGTAGCATATAGTACTAATATTTATGACATATAACATGTTTTTATATTTTGTTTTGAAAATTGGTACCAACGAAATTTTTTTTGATTAGTAGCTAAATGACAACCATGCATGTTTGGGTGTTTGGCAATAGTTGTTCTGATAAGTGAGGGTAATTCAGACATGAAGCATGATCTTTAAGTTACTTGTTGATAATGTACGCAATGCCATGTGAGTGTGAACTTATTTTGGTAGATTCGTGCATTTTGTGCTAATTCAGAACTTGCCCTGTTACTCTAAGTTAGATTGTAGATTAAATGGATTAGTAAGGGATCTTAGGTCTTTGTTATTTAAATTAGTCCACTTTAGCCTAAAAATGACCAACCCAATGAAGTTTTATCCTTTGTTCCAAATATTTGAACCTTGCATATACCAATTCTTTCAAAAACACCTAATTAGTCTAACCTTTTCTAGTGAAAAACATTAAAATTGGCCCTAGTCTGTCCTTGAGCATTGTGAACCTTGATTGAGGCAAAAAGCCTAAGTTGAGGGTGGCAACCAAAAGTGGCCCTGATTTGTGGAACAGATATTGTGTATTTCAATACAAGCTAAAAAACTAAGTTAAGTGTGGCCAGTGTAGGGGTAAAATCACAAAAATAAGGTGGTGAGTTGGTAATAAGGATAAAAAAAATAATGTGCAGGGTACAAGAAAAAAAGATGTCTTATATTGTGATTAAAAGCAAAATGAAGTGTAAAAATGAGGCAAAAGCTGAAAATGAGAAGAAAATACCCGAAAAAGCTTGAATGTGAAAAAAGGGAGGATAAGATGAAAATATTAGAGTTGGTAAGGTGAAATTGATGAAAAATGTAGTTCAAGGATAACTTTTAGTCACTATTTTTCCAAAATCCCATACCAAATCCCACTATGCCTACATCACAAGCCTAGAAAGTCCTAGTGTAATCCTAGTATAGTTGATTGAAAATCTGAGTTATGAGTACAAGGGAAAGTCTATGGTATTAGTCATGATGCATGAACATATTTTATGAGAGTGAGTGTGTTTGAACAATCCCAAAACTAAATTTGAAATCATTATTGAGTGTCAAAAATAGAACTTCTTTCTGTGAGGACACTTGTATTGTATTTTTAGCATTTGACTTGTTCGGTGATTGTGGATTGTTGATATTCCCTTGCTTGTCATAGTTGTGTTATCAAATGCACCAGTGTGTTTTGATTTATTAAATAGCTATCTAATCTTGTTTTGAAAAGTTGGTGTAGGTACCTGAGTTTGAATTATATGTAATGTATGCCATTGGGTTGAGATCTGTGTGTTGCTATATTATCTATATAGATTGAGTCGTCACTTGAGGACAAGCAAAAATTTTAAGTTGAGGGTGTTGATGTGCCATCAAAATACACCATATTTACTAGAAATAGTAATTTTTAGGCTAATTTTGAGTAGAGTACATCAGAGGACGTCTTTAGAAAGTACTTTTTAAGGTTTGTACTTGGAGACTTCAATTTTGGAGAAGAAGACACTTGTGTATTCATAATATCTTCAAATCTTGTGATTTTTAATATATATTGGATTTTCTTGTTCTTCAATTCAATTGGGTAAGTGATTAATTATGTTTTCTCAATTCACGATTTCTTCATCTATCCATAGCGTGAGTAGTTAAATCCATAACTTGGGGTTGTGAGAACCATGAAGATCTAACCAAATAAACTCGGATAATTTGCAATTTTTGGAATGGGTATTTACATGTATTAATTAATTCTCTTTGTTTTGCATGTTTTCTAGTGGTGGCCAATATTAGAACTTGCCTAATGTTACTTTTCCGATCCAGGTGGTAATAAATAAGAAAAGATCTTGATTAACAGGATTCAATGATGTGTTCTCGTCTAATCAACTGAACTAGACCAAGGGGAGATTAACTAGGACTAAAGGTAATGGTTAGTATTGCACATTATGGAGATGGTCCAAGTCACATGGTGAAATTCACCTCTCACCTTTGACCAAGGGGCTTAGTAAACTTAAATTGTCGTCCTACATGCTATACTCTAGTCAAGGATTAGGTTATCCCGGGATATTGAATTGGTGAATCATGGTCCATTATTGATTGTCTTTTGCTTTAGTTAGTTTAGTTTAATTTCTTATTGAACATTGTAACCCCCCCTTCGGGGAATTGAGTTGTTAATTACTTGATTTGTGCATCGGTGAATTCATTGTGAGTCTCCATATTCTCTATGGAATTTGACCCAAACCTTAGTAAGATTTTATATTTGACAACGACTGTTTTATCCTCCAAAAGAAAGGTGTAACTTGGGCATGATTAAATGTCCAAGCACGAACCATCTTCTATGACTCATACAACCTTCTACCGCTTGTCTGCATGTTCATAGAATAGACTTCAGAAAGTAATCCCTCGCTGGAATTGTCTACGAAACCACCCTACGGCCTGTAAAGGGTCTCGTATGACAGCAAAAATTAACAACTTCTGTAATTTTCCCCAAAATCAAGGCCAACGTGTAATCCTGCAAATATAAACATAAAAACACTTAAAACCAACTAACATGCTTTAAGTATCAAAAGTGTTGTATTTTGGCAGCATATCTATACCCTCAACTTAAAATTGTTGCTTGTCCTCAAGCGACGGACTCAATCTATATAGATAATACAGTAACACACAGACCTCAACCCAATGACATATGTCACATAAATCTTAGACTCAAACACCCACATCAACTTTTCCAAATAGGATCAGATAGCTATCTAGCAAACCAATACAAACTAATGCATGTGACAACATCAGCAAGGGATTATCACAGTCCACAATCACTGAACAAGTCTAGTGCTAACAATGCAATGCAAGTGCCCTTACAGAAAGAAGTCCCATATTTGACACTCAATGATTTTTTATGTTTAACCTTTGGACTATGCAAAATCACTCACTCTCACAACAGATATTCATGCATAACTTCTAATACCATAGGCTTGCCCTTATACTCATGACTCATACCTTCAACTAACTGGACTAGGATCACTTTAGGACTTTCTAGGCTTGTTACATAGGTTAAGGGAGCTTTGGTATGATATTATGGGAAAATAGTGACTAAAGGCCCGTTGATACTACATTTTTCTACACTTTTGCCCTACCAACTCTGTTATTTTCACCTTATTATCTCATTTTCCTATTTCAAGCTTTTTTGGGTGATTTCTTCTCATTTTTCAGCTTTTTGCTTTATTTCTACATTTCATTTTTCTTTTTTAGCTTAGACTAAGGCATCACTTATTTTTCTTGCATCCAGTGTATGATTTTTCCTTTTTCTCCATATCACTAACTCATCCCTTTATTTTTATTTTTGTGTGTGTGTTTCACCCTTACATCAGACACCCCCAACTTAGGCTTTTGGCCCGCATTGAGTTGCACAATATCTATCCTTAAAATGAGGTCCACTTTTGGTAGCCACCCTTAACTTAGGCTTTTTGGCTCAGTCAAGGTGCACAATATTCAAGAAAGGACCAGAGCCAATTTTAGGATTTTACAATGATAAAACTAGATTAATCAGGTGTTTTCAAAGAATAGGTATATGTTAGGCTCAAACATTAGGAACAATGGATTATATCACAGTTTTGATTGGTCATTTTGGGCTAAGTGGACTATTAAGAATAATGACCTAAGATCCTTTCCTAATCCAATTAGTTTACAATCTAACTTAGAGTAATAGGGGAAGTTCTGAATTAGCACAAAACACATAAATCTATCAAATAAAGCTCACACTCTCATGGAACTGCATACATTATCAACAAAAGACTCTCAGATAATGCTTTTTATCTCAATATACCCTCACTTATCAGAACATACATTGTCACACTCCTAAACATGCATGGTTGTTATCTAACTACTAATCAAAATTTTTGGTGGGTATCAAAATTCAAATAAAAGCAAAACATGCTATATGTCACAGGTATTAGTACTATATGCTAAAATACTATCTAAACATCTTAAACATGCCGGCTCAACAGAAATTAAATATCCACGGAGAAAAAAAACATAGGCAAGAAAACCCGGGATCAAAAATTTGGATTGTTATAGACTCAAGCTGCTCAGACTTCACTGAGGCTCATAAATACCCACGCCCCATCAAAAAATATATGCATTACACCCAGTGCACAAAATAAAAAAAATAAAACATGGGAGGGGGGAGGGTCAAAAAGCATACCTGGGCACCTAAGCGCCAGTGTATGGCTGAGTCTAGTCACCCTCCTCTTGTGGGATGGTCTGCTCAGCAGTAGTACTCTGTCCAGTAGGGCTAGAATCACTCACCTACTCCAACTCTTGAGCTCATCGCATCTCCTCTTCATGTCTCGATATCCTCAAGACAAGCTCGAGTTCCTCCTCCTCTATCATCCCTACCTGAAAACATGCAGCACCGAGATCATTGTCCTCGAAGGGTCTTTTCTAGTGGGAAGGTTGTATGGTCTCATCAGGAGCAAATAAATCAACCACTAACACCAGAGGTATAGTTACTGGTAGTGCAATCGAAGTTACGAGTGCTGCTATCATGTCAGCTATGACTCAACATGTGATAACCTCTATGCCAGGGCCTGTATAGATTCGACGAGCATGTAGACCATGCCTGTGGTAGTATCCTATGAATTCGTGGCCTGTGGTGCAGGAACATCAGTAGTGGGCCCCCTCTCCTCAACTGCCTCAGGCTCCGGGGCCTTTCCTCAGTAGCAGCATCAGTAGTAGTGGCAGTCTGTGAACCCTCAGGTGGTGGCGTTGAGGCGAACATCTCAGGAATATGTAGAGGTTGCACTCGCCCGAGTGCCATCGGGTTCTCTTCAGCCTTGATCAGGCTAGGATCCAATGTGCACGGGCCCCAATCAACTGGTCTAGGTGGTGTACTATCTCCACCCTCGACTCTAAACAGATCCTGTAGATCAAGCACGGGTATGAGATAGAGGTGGACCTCTTCAATGTGGCCTCATGAATCTGCTCAGTGATGAGGCGGGCCCAGTCAATATCATAGCCAGCTTGGATGTTGGCAACAAAAACTGCATGCTCTGAAGTCAGTATATTATCAGCAAGTGTTAGCCAGATGCGTTACCAAAAAATCGCCCACCAAAATTTGGTAGGAAAACAGAGAGAAGCCTTTACAATAGGCTCCGACTGAGTGGCGACCCATGCTGGTTTCGAACCCTGCTTAGTAATATACCAGCCACCCATCTCATCAAAGTGGCTCATCACTCTGGATCTTTTATTACAAGTAGGTCCCTCATCTGTCCCACCCTATAGTCAAACACTGCCATGGATCTGGGGACAGGAAATTCTGGACCAAATAGTATCTGGCGGATAGTGGTCTCCGATATATCTACCTGCCGGCCCCTTACACTCGTCTCAGTTAGTCTAGGCTAAGCGAGGGGCTTCTACCCCTTAGGAAGAATGATTTGGATAGTGGCTGTGTATGAGTCATAAAACTCCCTTACCATGGTCGGGGAGTATCATCCAAGTGCATGTGTGAGCCACTGAAGCCCATACCGAGTCATTGTGTCCTAGAGACCGGGGATACTGTCGAGTTTTTCAGATATGACTCAAGGCTCCTCATAGATGGAGCAAGCTTGCTTGCCCTACTCTATTGGCTGCATGCCCTCTGCATATATCTCCTTCATTCCCTAGATGTACCATTGACTACTAAAGGCATTTGGTGTATATGGTTATGATCGGGGTGCAATGGAGGAGTCTGTCTCTGACCGTCCTAAGACATGGACTCCTCTCTAGATAGAGTTATTTGTGGTAAACTACTTTTATCATTGCCTCCCTCTTCAGACTAGGGAGTGTGAGCAATAAGATCCTGAGTCCGCCCAGCTCTAGCAACAACTCTAGTCTCTAGTTTAGCCGCCTCTAAGTTTGGGCTGACATCCAGCACCTCTAGTGAGCCACTCAGTGTAGTGGCCTGCTTATCATCCGAAGGTTCATCTCTGTGCCTCCTCTTTAGGGCTCGAATCTTATGCATTTGATATTTGGGGCCATAGTACCTGAAACATAAACATATACGCACATAGTTAGCTCCACAAATCAAAATTGGAATGCAAAATATCATCTGAGTTGAGTTGCAGAAGGGTTTTACAAAAGCACCTTTACGGGCCGTAGTGGATATGACCCGTAAAGAGCATTCGTAAAATAATGGTTTAAATAGGTTTTGCTACTGGAAAGGTCTACGAGACATGTACGACTCATAAAGTGGTTTCCAAATCATAGACTAGGTCGTACAGATTTTTATTTAGTAATTAATTCCATGCAGGGATCTATGAGATCTATCTACGAGTCGTAAAAAGATCTACAACTCGCAGAAGGTCTCGTCTGATAGATACTCAAAAACATCAAGTTTCTGGAATCTTACACGAGGGGCAATCACGACTCGTGGAACAATCAACGGGCCGTGAAAGCTACTCGTGGACAAGAAAACTCATTCACTTGAGTTTCTAAGCCCTTCACACGGACCCCAAAAGACTTTTTCAACACGCAGTACCAATATCAAAGCAAAAATACTCGTACTCACACGCTTTCCATAACACAACCATTACCCCAACATGTTGTACACACATACACCCCATCAGTAGTGATCAAGCATATTTACCCTACAATTCTGACCACTTTATATTGATTTCAACAAGATTATACACCTATGTCATCACCCATCAATTCACAAACACAATCATATAATCACACATGGTGAGTGACATAAAAGGCACAAATAATTATCCAAAACACTCATACAAGGCCAAAGTGCCCAATTCCAGACTTAAACAATAATTCAAACATGGGCAACTTAATTTCAACCAACATGAATTAAATTCAAACATGAATTTTATGTCTAAACACCATCCCCCACATAATTTCCAAATCAATCATTCAAAACAAGGCAAATTAGGGGTCTTAATTTAATCAAAAACTTACTAGGATTTGTGATTAAATTGAAGAAGATGAAGGAGGTGTCTAGGAATGAAACCCTAGGTTGATGAAAACTTGACGAAAAATGGGTTTACGATGGCCGTCGGTGGTCAATTTCATGAGGGGTTTCATTGGGTCAGTTTTGTAATTTTAGGTCAAGAATGGGGTCAAAATATTTGACCCCATTATTTATGCCTTGACTGGGTCAACTGAAAATTCAATGCGTCTGGACTCTACGAAACTCCGATTACAGGCTGTAGAGTGTTTTACGGCTCATAAGTCATGGTTTTGTAGAACATCCAAACCCTAGATTTCAAAACTAGGTTTCACGTACTAGTTTATAAGTCGTAAAGTAAATTATAACTCATAGAGTTGGTCGTAGAGACCTCAACACTTTGCAAAGTTTTCAGAAAACTTACTTGGGGTCTTCGAGTCACATTCACGGCCCGTAGTTTGGTATACAAAACGTAAAGTTGTCTCGTGGATAGGAGTGCATGATTTTTCAGCTCACTAGAAATCTTTATGAGATAGGGTACATGTAGTAAAGTGTTTTATGACCCATAGACCCAGTCGTAGAGACATAACCTGATGCTCTTTTTAGCCAAAATGGCTGAGTTAGTCTTGTAGCTGCATAATCCTCATAGAATATATTGTTACCCTATATGTAACCATCCTAATGTCCAAAATTACGATCAAAATACAGGAAACAAACTACATATGAATCTAAAAACTGAAAATAACCATATAACTACACTATTATATCAAAAATCTTGGGTTGTCTCCCAAGTAGGACCTGATTTATTGTCACGACATGACTTGGATAAATTGGATACTCAAACTTCACCAATTACCCATACTTCACTCTTCAAATCATCTTGGCGCTTTATGGACTAACAGATATTGAAGACAACTTCTTCGTCATTTAACCTAAACCTGAGTTTTCCATATCCATTAGTGCTCACCCAGTGGCTAGGAATACTCTTCCCAAGATGATTGGGACATCGAAGTCAACTTCGCAATCTAAGATCACAAAGTCTGCGAGGAATATGAACTTTTCAACTTTGACCAGAACATCGTATAGTATCCCCACAGGCTTCTTCACCATGTGATCTGCCATCAATAACTGCATGTTAGTTGGAGTAGGGGCTCCCAATCCAAGCTTCGCATAGACCGCTAGATCAGATAGTGCCCTTTCAAACTCTACATCTCCAATGGTGTAATGTATAGTGAAAGCACCTAGATCTTCTCGTTTTGGAACCAAGGACCTTGTAGCAATAGCACTATAATGTTGAAGCTCTTGGGAGAACTCCTGACTCACAATGCACATTTTAGTAACCAACTCCTTCATGTACTTAGTATACCCCGGTATATTCTCCAATGCCTCAACGAGATGGATGTTGATGGAGAGTTGTTTCAGTATGGAGAGAAAGTTCTTGGACTTTCATTCCTCCTTCCCCTTGATTCTTTGAGGGAAAGGAGAAGGTCTAGGAATGGGTTTCAACCTCTATGGTGCATCAGCAGCTTCACGTACCCCATCCTTGCCATGATCATCTCCTTCATCTTCATCCTCGGCTGCATGTATCTCCTCTCAAACATCTTCTTCATCAACCAGCATGGGAGGATCAATGGTGCTCTTGCCACCCTGAGTAGCAACCATTATACACTGTTTGTCATTTTTAGGATTTTGAGTTGTGTTGCTAGGCAGTGTACCCCTTTGATGCTGATTAAGTAGAGTCGATACTTGACCAAACTATTGTTCCAGCTGTTTGATAGCCATAGAGTGAGAGTCTATTTTTTTATTAATATTTTATGCCCCTTAGAGTCTCATCTTATGTCTCAGCATTCTTCAACAGGCGACTAAGCATCTCCTCAATTCTGGAACTGCTTGCACTTGCGTCACGGTAGTGTGGTGGCATATAAGGACCATTTCTAACACCTTCTCTGCGACCCCAATTTGCATCTCTTTTTGGACCCATGTTCCTATCATAGTAACCTCTACGATTGTCCTTGTAAACTCCATCCTTTTAAAAGTTCTGACCTTAGTTTCCTTGACCTTGGTACCTGTCACACCCAAAGTCCCGTTAGGGTGGACTGGCACCCGTTTCTGATAAGGCTCAGGAGAACCAACCTGTATCCATGCACTTTCTATACGGGATTTCTACATTTTTCATGCCTTTGAGAAAATAAACAGTGATAACAAGCCAAAAGGAAATGCATATGGCTAGGTTGTTGGGGCCACGGTGTCTAAAGTACGAGACATAACTGCACTTTAATTTGCATAGTCTACAAAGCCTCTAGATAAGGAAAGGTATCTGATAAGTATTAGGATAGGCCTCGCCTCGACTAACTATACAATACAAAAATATAAGCTCTGGACACACAAAGCTCCGAAGCAACCTGGAGCTTGGTAACAACAGCTGGATATCCTGTACTCCTACTGGGGAGATCTACTACCCCCCGTGATAGGATCAACCTTGGCTAGGTGCAACAAGCAATATACTTTATCTTTCAATTACCTTTGAGATGATTATTTTGGTGGTCATAATATTGAAGCTGTAGGACTGTAGATACAGAATATGACATATAAATAATCACAAAAGACAACATCATAATGAAAGGAGTAGGTTACACAAATACTGAAATGCATAGGGGGTAGAACAAACATGAACGTTATTTAGTAGAACGAACTCGTGTATCTTGGTACCCAAGTATGTATGCAGATTTGAAGGTGATTATATATGAGAGCATATGAACATGTGAAAGAGTTGAGACGTTGGTAAGTGTCTTTATGTTCCAAGGAGGGATCTATGTTTCATGCCAAATAATACAAAATTAAGTAGCCTTACATACCTCGCTGTACGATCCTTGCTATTACCTCGAGATAATTGTAAACCCGTGTGTATTCTTTCAACCATTTCGCCTCTAATCGTATTTTCTAATATACATGCTCATATACATATTATGTGCAGCCTATGTTAGTTCCATAATAGTCTTACAACAGCCCACAAATCAAAACACATAACATTTCTACACAACATAAAAATAGGCGGCATAATGTTACATCCCTTCACTACATTTCGACGTCGACAATTCCGAACCTGTTTCAACTTTACCCAAACTGTCCCCAACATATCTATACATAAAAACAACCTTAATACAATCTTACAACAGTAACAAAGTAGTCATGAAGGATGTGAGCCAATAGCCTTCCATCCATCAGCCCACAAGTTTATACTAAGAACACAATTGCAATATCCTATAAGAACTCACTTTTGCGGACTATAAAAGTGGTGCAGTAGCTTAGTTACATCACTAACAAACTATACCTTGTTAAAAACATAAGTCTTACTTCATAATTCAGCCAACCAAGAAGAGAAAATCCCTTTGAATAACAAGAAAAGTTCACAACAATCCTTAGGACACATGTTGTCCAAATTGCCAGCACAAGCATAATTAGCATATATTTCTTGTTTGTCATAGGATAAGTATAACAAATACATGAATATTTCTACTTACGTTAGCCTTCAGAATTCAAGTTTCTTTCAAGAACCATAGAGGGTTGTATTGGCTGCCTTACGAAGTGAAGTAAAGAGAAAAAGAAGAGTCTTTAGGAAGCTGAAAATTTGTTCCAAAGTGAAATGACTTAAGGGGCTGTTTTTTAGCCCTTTTAATGGCTCTCTTTGGATGAATTTATCTTGAGGTTTTGACCACATATTACCACATATTAATAAGCTGGTGACACAGTAGCTTGGTCCTTACACTTGGGCCTAAATGGGTCTCAAAGTTGATGGGCCTTGGCTGCCCATTTTCCTTTCCTCTTCACTTACTTTGGGCCCATTAGTCAAGTGGGTTGTGATGTTCTTGGGACCTTTTATTATACATCTTGGGTTGTAAGTATTGTCCATTTACAATGGTAAAACACGTTCTAAAGTTACACTCTTGACACAAACTTTATTCATTATCGGACTTGGACAAATCCGACGTCGGGCCTCATCTCCGTTTAGCTAGCAAATTTAAGCTAAGCAAGTAGGTGATTCACCTGCTAGCTTCCTAAATCCTACAAGCACCTCACTTCTTTACCTCATTTATGGTCATGATCTCCTCAATTTGACTTAAAACGTATTTATACTCGACCTTTTTTAGCGTTAGACATACTTATCGCCCTTTAATTTGAGATTCAAGCACTTTTAAAAATGGGTGCTAATTTGACCAAACCATATCATGTTTCATTTTTATAGTACTAGTATTGTAAGATGTGGGGTGTTACCGTACCAATAGTCCTGATTAGACCCTTGGGCGTTGGTCCAGAAAGCCCAGCAGCAAAACATGCGTCCTCATCATAGTATGGCTTCTCATACATGGGTGCATGTGGAGGTTGATGACCCACTACATTCACTCTCTCTTGGTTCTACTTCATCATCACAACCATACTTGTGCAAATTTGAGCAAGCTGCTATATGATTTCTTCACTAATTCTGGCTTGCTCTGAACCCACACTGATAGCATATGAACTCTTAGCAGATTCTATCTCGCTGCCCCTATGCGTGATTGCTCTTGACCACTCTTTCCATTCGCTCTGCAATCCTTACAAATGGTTGATCCAAAAACATGCCCCCCATGATAGTGTCAGCACAAGCCTAATTGTTCTCATCAAGAACACGGTAGAAGATCTCCACCAAAGCTCCGTCAACTATCTTGTGGTCAGGGACGCTCCTCAGACATTTGGTGAACCACTTCCAAGTAGTGCTTATTGAATCACTGAGAAGTTGCTCAAAGTTGTTGATATGATCTTTCAACTTGACCTTCTTCGATCTAGGGAAGTACATTTCCAAAAAGGCCTTCTGCATTTCTACCCAACTGGTGATCCAACTCTACGGGAGCTCAGATAGCCATAATGTTGCATTGCCTATAAGAGACAATGGGAAGATATGAAGTCCCACAGCATTCATAGACAGATTATATGTTTGCATTATACTCTTGCAGAAGAAGGCCACATTATGTAGGTGGCTATGAGGATCCTCTGATGGTAAGCTCGTCAATAGCCCACGGTTCTGCAACATCTGAAGTAACCCACTCGAGATTGTGAACTTTGTGTCTGTCGGTAGTGTTGGTAAAATAATAGCTCCAGTCACCTCCATAGCCATAGGATTCAGCCTGTATTGTTTCCACTGATAAGCATTGGCATTGAAATCCTGAGGCTATGGATCAAAATCCTCCAAAGGAGGTGGGTTCTCATTCTCAGCATCCTCATTGTTATTCCTATTCAGAGCTGCATTGGCTGCATTATTGGTGTTGTCTTGGACATCCTTGTTAACGTTCTATAGATCTCTGGGTCAAACAAAGTTAAGGGATTTTCTTTCCTCCAAGTGTTAGGCATACACTACACTTACACCCTGAAAAAGAACAAAAACAACAAACAAAAGTAAAATAATGAAACTAAGGATTAACACTCGAATTACTAATGAATTCACTAAGTCTAGTCGTATTCCCCGACAATGGTGCCAAAATCTTGATGTCGCCAAGTTACACCTCTTTTTTATAGGATAAAGCAGTCGCTGCCAGGAAATGGAACCTAACAAAGGTTAGGGTCAAACCCACATGTAATACGTAGACTCAAGAGAATTCACCAATTTGCAATTTGAATGATTAACCAACTTATTTCCCCAATGGGGGATTTTACAATAATCAATGAGAAATATAATAAACTAACTATCACAAGAGAGAAGGCAATACGGAGAGAAACTAGGGTATTATGTTCCCCAACTCAGTATCACTAGACAACCTAATTCTTTTCTAGTGTATAGCATGCAGAACGGTAAGTTATGTTCACCAAGCCCTTTGGTCAAAGATGAGAGGTGAATTTCACTATGAGACTTAGCCCATCTTCGTAGTGTGCATTACTAACCTCTATTTGTCCCATTACAACCTCCCATTGGCCCATTTTGGTTGATTAGACAAGAACACATCAATTGAATCATGTTAGTTATTCTCTTTTCCTATTCATTACAACCTTCGTCTTGCTAGTAACACTGGGCGAGTTATAATGTTGGCCACCATTAGAAAACATGCAAAACGAAGGGAGTTAATTAATACATGCATATACACTTTCCAAGAGTCATGAATTGTCTGATTTTACTTTATTAGTTCTTCATGGTTTTCACAACCCTAGTTGTAGATTTAGCTACTCATGTTATATATAGATGCAAGAATTATGAATTGAGAAGACATATTGAGTTCTTACACAATAGAATTAAGAACAAGTAAAATCCAACTTCAATAAGAATCATAAGCTTAAGGATGCATTTCAAACACAACTATTCTCAAAGACTCTCCAACATGATCATACAATTTTCTCTCTAAATATTGAGTTCTCTGAGTACTATGCGAAAACTTCTGAAAAATAAACTCTATTTATAATAATTAAAATTTATGTCCTAAACAAAATAGGAGACCTGGTCGGCACATCTTATGAAAGGTCTTTTATGGGTCGTGTTGCATTCCACGGCCCGTAATTGGGATCTCGTACTCAGCTGCTGGAAATTTGGACTTGAACTCTATGACTCGTAAAATGATTTATGACCTGTAAAGAGGGTTTTGTCTGATAAAATCCCTGAAAGTTCAAGTCTCTGATCCTTAGGCACAAACCATCTTCTGCGACTCATAAAACCACTTATGGCTCATCTGCATGTTCGTAGAATAAACTTCAGAAAACAACCCCTCACTAGAATTGTCCACGAAACCACCCTATGGCCTGTAGAATGATCTATGGCCTGTAAAAGGTCTTGTATAACAGCAAAAATCAGTAACTTCTACAATTTTTCCCAAAATCAAGGCCAACCTGTAATACTTCAAATATAAACATAAAACACATAAAATCAACTAACATTGCATTAAGAACACACAAAATTTCAAATTTTAAGTATTAAAAGTATTGAATTTTGTCAGCACATCAGATACACAAAATGGTGAGAAGTGTGGCATATGAGTTGGATCTACCTAATGAAATATATTTGATCCATGGTTTTTCATGTATCGATGTTGACAAAGTTCATAGGTGATCTAAGCTTCGTAGTTCCTTTGCAGGATGTGAACATTAAAGAGAATTTGAGTTATAAGAAGGTATAGATTGAGATTTTAAACTGTCAAATGAAAAGGCTAAGGAACAAGAAAGTTGCATCCATTAAAGTGCTTTAAAGAAATCATCAAGATAAGGGCGCCACATGGGAAGTTAAAGCAGACATGATGAAGCACTACCCGTATCCTTTCCACCCTACTCAAGCCTAAGGTATTAAGTTACTCTTGCCCAAAACCTCCTATTTCCTTGCATTTAAGTTTTTGCATGATGTGTATACTCATTTCTATGTTTATGGACTGTTTTGAGACATATGTTAAGTATGGGCTTTGAAATTTTCATGAAATGATGTTGAAATTACAGTTCGAATACATATTAGGTTGTTAGCAGATGTTTAACTCTTTCGAGTCTATCTTTAAGTGTATTCGGGAGAGAATATTCCCAAGGGGAAGGTATTGTAACAACCTCAGTTTAGAAGTCTAGAAGTATAGAAAAAGTTGGTTTGGAAATTACCAGGGCTAGTCTATAAGACCTTGTTCACGGCCCGTAGTTTAGACTACGAGTCATAGACAAGGCTCGTGGAAATGAGCTTCAGCAAAGGGAAAATTTCTAAGTGTTGGATGACTCACAAGGTCATTGACGATCCATAGAATGGATCACGACCCGTAGAAAGGGTTGTAAGTGAAGGTACAAAATCTAAAGGAAATTTAGCGTTTCTGAAAGGAGGACCACAATTAACAGGATAATTTGTAGACCATTGCATGACCCATAGAAAGCCTTCATGGATGAGGTCTAGGAAAGTGAGAAATTTGACAAGTGTGGATGTACTCCATGAGTCCAACCACGATCGGTAAGTGGAAGGACGACCCGTAAGTAGTGTTTTTGTGGTTAGGGTTTTGGCATCAATTTCTGAAGATTGGAAATGGAAAACAAGACAACTAGGACTACGGTCCACGGTTCAAACCAGGGGCCATAATCGGGCTTTCATAGGTCCTTTCTAGCAATTTTAATGAAGGACAATTTTGTCCTTTCTGTCAATTCTAATCCTAAATCATGTCATTTTTAGGACTCTAAGTGCCTTAAATCGGACCTTAAACCCTAGGTATTCTCTTCATTCTTCCATTCTTAAAATTTCTTAAGATAAAGAAACACTCTCTAGAAGACAAGAACAAGCTAAGGAGGATAGGGTTTCAAAAGGATTCTTCCATAATAGCAAATTACTTCTTTCTAGGATTCACCAAGGTATGTGAGTTTGATTTGTGGGTATCCTTTCACACATAAAGTTCTACATAAGGTCTTTTACCTTTTCTTTAAGTTCCATGATACTACATTGCATGCTAATGATGATTTCATGAAGTTTTACAATACTACATGTTTCCAATGTTATCATATGATATTATTTTAAGTATTCTTATGAGTTTCAAGTCAATGATGATGAAGCCAATGATGTGGGTTTAAATAATGAAGTGTGGGCTATTTTATTATATTTTAAATAAGTATATTTTCCATGATTGTGCATGTTTTCATGATATATGAATGTTTCAACTTAAGAACCTAATCCACCTAGTTTCAGGTCAAGTTTGTATGAATTATGATAAAAATTAGGGAATTAAAGAAAGGTTTTAAAGCTATGATTTGTGAAAGATATAAGCATGTTGACAATCGCCCTAAAAGATATTTATGAAGGTCCCTAAGGTGAAAGGACAATACTTACTTAGTGGTTCCTTAAGTTCGTGCTGCTCTTAAGATTGCTAGTTATGATTCTAAATCTCATAAATTGACTAAGTTTATGTTTTAATAATTTTGTGGGATGAGTTAGCACCAAATGAGGCATTAAGGTGGGGTTTAGTAAGGGAATCCTTGTAGCAACCTTTTGTCTCATCAACTATGTGCCACCATAGAAGCCTTTTAGACCAGGCTAGTGGATCTATGTAGGCCATTTATAATATATAGATACATGCAAAGTGACGAAGTTCCACTCGGCAAGTGGTCTTCTCGTGCCTATGTAGGGGTTTATGTTGGATTCCATGTAGTCTCTCACATGGTCTTTTATGTCGATTATGGTTTGATCTCATAAGATTTATAATTCTAGACATGGTTCCATCATATGTGTTCTTTTTATGCATGACTCTTATTCATATTGAACGATATTCTTTGTGCATGCTTAAGCTCATATTAAAGTCCCATTTATCGGCCCATGCATGTGAGTCTTTACTTGTGAATGATGACATTACAATTTTATTTGTATCTCACATACTTAGTATATTCCAAAAGTATTAACGCATATTTTTCCTACATGATACCACGTAGGGACAGATGTTCCTCCATCAGCTCATGGCTATTCTTCGACTTTCAAGACTAGTGTTTTATGGTGAGCCATTAGTTCGGGTCTCTACCAATTTCATTCATGCTTTGTATTTCAGACATTGATGTATACATTGGTCTTTGAGGCTTTCACTTTCTATATTGTCTATATATGGAGTCTTTTCTATTTCATGAAAATCGACCGATACTAGTTCCACCCATCCATAGTTTAGTTGGTATGCTTTCATGGACAAATATGTATGTTTTCTTTTTTAATGTTGTTTCATTGTCATAATGATATCTCATAGAAACGTTTCCCGTATTTCTGCAATTTATGATGTTTTTATGTCTATAAATGCTTAAGGTATGAAGATGACTTAGATAAGGTGCCTTTGGGTGTCTCAATCGCCTTGTGACGACTAGGTCCTAGGTCGGGTCGTTACATATAAAGTATGAAGAAAAGGGATTGTTTGGTCCTTGCAGAGTTATTTTGTCTAGAAGCATTTCTAGATAGATATTTGATCTAGTCAACATCTAGGTATGCTTCATTAATGATTCGAGGATAATTCAAGTAGGAAATTTACACTCTCAATAGTTTAGGTGTGAAACTCAATAAAGTGAGATAATTAAGATGTGTTCTTGAACCTTAACTCATATAAAGCATAAACACTTTCCAATTTAGCAAACACAAAAATGATAACATGTACTAATATTTTTTTTATTCTAGTTGCTTATATTATTATAAGCTATGAATTTTATTTCTAAACATGATATCACGTATCTTTTCTTCCATACTAACGATATACCAGTAAATTTCTTTTACTAACTCTAAAAATGATATGATAACAGAAATTAAATTAAATCATACATTTGTACTTTGTGCTCCTATTACTTATTGTGACTTTAAGTCATACAAAGTTTCTGGCAATGACAAGAGATATAATAGTTTTGAATGAAAGTAATAAAGAAATATTTAGTTGATGCGGTTTCATTATTGCATTTTTCAATATTATAATTTTCGTGTAATAATCCTTTTTGATCAAATTAGAAGTATCGGTCCATTTTTTTATATTATCATTTTGTTTGTGCTCCACTAGGAGCTAATTGTATAACAATTTCTATCTATAATATTCATATGTTTGCTGACATTAGCTTTAGTGTCATTTGCTGTAGTTGGGCGGGATGGGCATTTGTGCTCATTCATTTATCTAAAGAGGCACATAATGCCTCTATATATAGAGGTTGCCTTTGCTCCTTTCAAAATGTATAAGAGTAGAACCGAGAGAAAAATTAGAAAAATAATAAGTTTGTACAATAAATATTGTGAGAGTTTTTATAGCTGAAGGGGGGTGTTTTATTGTGTAGAGCTTAAGACTCAACTCTTGTCCAAAGTTGTTGAGTTACACATATGTGTGAAAGGGCTGTTATATCCTGGAGGGGACAGGTCAATGAGAATACTACTAGACAGACGAAAAATATTTTTATTTTACCACAATGTGCTTGAATCTCCTTAAAGATAGCAAGATATCCACGCCTTAGCTTAAAGAATTTTATTTTTACAATTGTAATTATTGTAATACTACAATGATTTCACCAACAATTTCAAGGAGATTCAATATGGCTACAATTAAAAAACTGCGGATATCAAGATGAGAAATCTCAACATGCCATTCAGATTCAACGATAATCATTTTAAGAGGTGGACAGGTAAAGTACCTTTTTACTAAATTCTTCTCAAAGTTTCATATGTGTTAACTGAGAAGAACCCGAATAAAATATATCATCTCCATGAATAATGATGAACATATTTCTCATCAAAAGAAATATGATAAATATAATGATGACTGCTATAAATGTCGGTGTTATCTTCTTAATTATCTATCTGATGATTTTTATGATTATTATGATAGAACTTACTCTAGTGCAAAGAAAATTTGGAAAGTCTTGCAGAGTAAGTATGATACCTAGGAAGCCTCTCTGGAGTCGTTAATAATGAAAATCTGCATTGAAGAGGAGGCAACGGGCCAAGATGAACTTGTGGAGTTAGAAGAGAGCAACATCACATTGAAGGTACATTTAGTTACTTCGAATAATCTAATCCTGATTCTAACAAAAATACCTATTTGAAGTCTACGAAGAAAAATTTTAAATAAAAATAATGATAGACATCCCAAGAAAAATAAGTGTGAAAATAATCAAGCACATAATCAACAATTTCAAAATACAGAACTGTATTTTGTCTGTGGCAAGAGTGGGCATATTGCTCGATTTTGCAGATACCGAAAATGTGGATATATACCTCAGGTAAATGTTACCGAAGAACCTTTTTTGACAGTTATTATCGAAAAATTTATGATTGAAAATGTTGATGGATGGTGGATTGATTCTGGTGCAAACCGTCATGTGTGTTACGACAAAGATTGATTTAAAAATTATACTCCTTTTGAGAAACCCAAAACCATCATGCTTGGTGATTCTCATACTACACAAGTACTTGGAATAGGAGATGTCGAATTGTGTTTTACCTCTGGAAGGTTATTAACTTTGAAAGATGTACTTTTTACTCCTTCCATGAGAAAAAATTTGATGTCTAGTTTTCTTCTTAACAAAGCGGATTTCAAACAGATTATTGAATCTGATCAATATATAATTTTGAAGAAGGGTATTTTTGTGAGAAAGGGATATGCATGTGATGGGATGTTCAAATTGAAGTTGAAATGAATAAATCTTCTACTTTTGTTTATATTCTTTCCTCTACTAATTTTTGACATGCTCGTTTGTGTCATATAAATGATCGATATGTTCGAATCATGAGTAGTTTAGGATTAATCCCAATAGTTAAAAAGAATTTTGAAAAGTGTGAGGTTTGTAGCAAAGCCAAAATCACTAAAAGGCCTCATTTTCAAGTTGAAAGAAAAAACTGATTTATTAGAATTAATCCACACTGATATTTGTGAACTTGAAGGAATTCTAACTCGTGGAAAAAATAGATATTTTATCTCTTTTATTGATGATTTTTCTAAGTTTACATATGTTTACTTAATGAAAAATAAAAGTGATACTTTTGAGTATTTTAAAATCTATCTCCATGAGATTGAAAATCAGTTCGGAAGAAAAAAAATTAGAAGTGGTAGAGGTCGTAAATATGAGTTAAATGAGTTTAATTCTTTTGTTAGATCATTGAGAATAATTCATGAAACTACTTCTCCTTATTCGCCTGCATCTAATGGTGTAGCGGAAAGGAAAAATAGAACTTTGGTAGAGTTAACTAATGTCATGTTTATTGAGTCAAGTGTACCTTTAAATTTTTAGGGTGAAGCTATTTTGAATGTTTGTTATTTGTTTAATCGTGTGCCTCATAAAAAGTCCAAACTAACACTTTTTGAATTGTGAAAAGGACATAAGCCATATTTGGGATATCTAAGAGTTTGGGGATGTCTTGTTTTTGTGAGGCTAATGATCCCAAGGTTACAAAGTTGGGTAAGAAAGTTACTGTTGTGCTTTTCTTGATTATGCTTCAAATAGTACAACCTACAGATTTTTTAATCTTGAAGATAATATTGTGTTAGAATCAAGTGATGCTATTTTTCATGAAAATAAATTTCCTTTTGATTCTAAAAATAGTGGGGGTCAAAGGACTGAACAAAATATTTTGTCACTACCTAGTTCTTCTACTTCTAATTTAAATAATAAGAGCTAGAGTAGAAAAAGATTTTGGTCCTGATTATTTATGTCTTTAATATTCAAAACCGTTACTACAACGGTAAATCCAGACCTATAAGGAGGAAACATAGTAATGTAAGATCATATTTGACAAATGATATCATTAATGTTGATTATGTCAAATCTTGTGATAATCTTGTAGATCCTCTTACTAAGGCCTTAACGAGAAAAAAAGTTTGGAGCACATCGAGGGGGATGGGATTGAACCGTATAAATTCCTGAGTCATATATGAGGAAACCCAACCTGGTGACTAGAGATCCTATAACCAGGTTCAATGGGAAGAGTGAATCATAGGATGACTCGTTATGAAGAATGCACTATTATTTATTCCCTACCTATTGTGTGAGTGCATTATTTCTTGCAGTGAGCTGTGGAGGCTAAGTTATTGTGTATATTATATAGGAACACTCTTGACAAATTTCACCTATGTGAGTATGAAAGTAGGCCGCTTCCTACGAGAATTGGGTTCATTCTCAAAGGCACTTATGAAATCGGATAGCGCAACGCCGTAATGTGCTGGCTAATAAAGCTCATGTCAATACCTTGATTATTATGTGTGAGTAATAATATTTTATTTCCCTTAAGCAATCATAGTTAAGTCTGAGACCACTACGACTATGGAGTAAAAGTTATTGTTTCACTAAGTGAAGGTTCGATGCAGAGCACACCTTTATTGTGCATAATAGTCTTCCTTCAGCTAATAGACTAATATTAAAAAAAGAGTGGGGGATTGTGGTTGCATTATTACATTTTTAATATTATATTTTTTGTTTAATAATCCTTTTTTGCTCAAAACTAAAAGTATCGGTCCATTTTTTATATATATATATATATTATCATTTTGTTTGTGCTCCACTAGGAGCTAATTGGATAACAATTTTCATCTATAATATTCATTTGTTTGGCCGACATTAGTTTTAGTGTCATTTGTTGTAGTTGGGTGGGATGGGCACTTGTGCTCATTCATGAGTCTGAAGAGGCACATAATGCCTCTATATATAGAGGCTGCCTTGGCTCCTTTCAAAGTGTATAGGAGTAGAACCGAGCGAAAAACTAGAAAAATAATAAGTTTGTATAATAAATATTGTGAGAGTTTTTATTAGATGAAGGGAGGTGTTTTATTGTGTAGAGCTTAAAACGCAACTCTTGTCCGGAGTTGTTAAGTTACACATTTATGTGAAAGGGCTGTTGTATCCTGGAGTGGACAGGTCAATGAAAATACGGCTGGACAGGTGAAAAATATTTTTATTTTACTGCAGTGGGCTTGAATCTCTTTAAAGAGAGCGAGATATCTCCGCTTCGGCCTAAAGATTTTATTTTTACAATTGTAATTATTGTAAAACTACTACAATTTCATCAACAGTTGAAAATTAATGCAAATATTTAACTTTATATAACATATTATTTAAGATAATTAAATTAATCTCGTAATCTTCAATATATGTCCTTTCTTATTAAGTCCTTACGATTAAGAGCATTTATCTCAAACTTTAAATGGAGGTCAAAATTATCATATTTCAAATGGCAAAAGGTAAAATATGCTTCTGTACTATTGAAAATAGTTTAAATATATCTCTCAATATACTTTTGATCCAAATTTGTGCATTCAGTTATACATTCGGCCCAAATATACTCCTCAATTATACTTTATGTCTAAATATATCCCTCCGATTATACTTTAGACTGATATATCCTTATTTCATATGTCTATGGTAAGATGCCTTGAGGCTCTTATTAATTCCTATTATTTGGAAAGTGGAAGAATTCATTCTAGAACCTTTTTGAGTTTGAGGTCACTTTAGTACAAGTTGATGTGAGCACAACAATATCTTTTTGTTTTTCATCTAGCATTGACATAGGTGTAAGTTTGTTAAGTGAATAGTTGGGGAATGAATTGAATGAGTGGGTTTAAGGTGAATCTATTTAAATTTGGGGACAAATTATTTGTTCTAAATCCATCACGTGATTGTCCATTATAAATAAGGATAAATTAGCACAAAGTATAATTAGAAGGGTATATTTGAACCTAAAGTATAACTGGAGGGTTATATTTGGATTGAAAATATAATAAATGATATTTTAAACTATTTCCAATAATACAATGGTATACTTGACCTTTTCAAATAGTTCGAGCACAAAATTAGACCATTTTTCCTTACGTTAGAGCAACATTAATAAGAAGGGCATTTTTGACCTATGCTGCTAGTTGAAAGACATGGTTGCACCAAAAGCATAACGGCATGGATATTTATTTAACCAAAACCATAACAAAGTGTAAAACTGACTTTTTTGAAACATAAAAAAATAAAAAAATAAAAAAATAGGGAGTTATATTTAACTCTTTTGAATTTGAAAAATTAAAGTGTTCCTACTTTTTTCTCCATAGAAATTCCTCAATGAAATATGGAACCTCCTCGAAGTAGAGAAAACTGAAGCAAGAATGAAAAAGTTCACAACATATGAAGCAAGCTGAATGAATAACCACTAGAGTGGATAGAATTCCTAAACAGAATCAATTTTATCATTTTTCAGAATTTGCTATTTTATAACTCATGTCGTATTTTATTAAATGATATCTATGTTGTTATAGAAAAGTTTGTTCTCATTTATACGGGAGACGGCCCTAGAGATTAACATATATAAAGTATAAACACAGAGAACTATCTTTATTTGTACAATATAATTATTCAACAAGATACACCTTGGAAGTTCCAATCTGATACAGAAGTATGCTACATAACCACTAGTATGTCTTCATTCATTTGTTAAATCTACCTGCCAGCATAAATTGCCACCCACAAATGACAACAATGTTTCCTCTATTTGATACTAGAAGCCCCTTTTCAGTCTGCCAGCCAGAGCCCTGTTCTTTCACATGCCATGATCTTGGTATTATTCCTTACGGTCCAAATAGCATGAGCAGCATCACTACACAGCAAAGTTGGGTCTTGAAGAAGGCTGCTACCATTGACGAACAAAGAATTAGGCAACTGGAGCCCATCATGTCATGTCACTTTTTGCTCAATCTATTGGGATATGTAGGATTCTTTAGGTTCCCTCATCTTTCCTGTTCACTTCCAAACATATGCAACACCATCACGTCTGAAAGTCATGACCCTACTCAAATGTTTATCATTGCAATTCTGAATCATGATTGTGACATCCAGAATTTCTGGGGCTGTGTTCATGCTGGAAAGGGTCATCACTGCAACGGACAGAACTCAATCTTGGGGAAAAATTCCAACCACTAGCATGTTCCATCTCCGGATCAACTACTCTCATGCGGATATCCTCTTCCAGCTTCATGAAGTACATTGATGACCAGTAATCTTTTGCTAAATTCTTTGTATGTCCACAAGTAGAACGATTGAACAATAATACAAGAGACGATGAGAGTAAGACGGGGAAGGACGGATAGAAAGAGGACAATTATGCAATGCAAAAAACACTGTGATCAAGCAATGGTTTAGAAGGTAAAAGACCAACCAGTTTTATCAGCTGCATCAGTTCACCTAAAGCATTTTTGAAGAGATCAGTATGGGAGAGATCATTAGTACTCAAAATTTCCTGCCGGATTCGGTGAGAAATGTTCACCTCCATTGGTGCTCCTACAGGCGTTTATGAGCAGATGCAGGTCAGAGAACCATTAAAATTTAAGCACGAGCATACTTTCCAGAGGGAGGATAAGTAGAAAAATCAAAGTGCATAATCCATCAAAATTTCAGTTTAAAGAATCAGTAAAGGGAAGATTGAATATGACCATCAAAATTTGCTTCATATATAAGAACTGACCTTACCTGCAGCTATATACTTCTCTATTATGTGGCGTGCCATGTAAATTCTCCTCACTGAATCCTGAACAGGAATTTTATCATAGTGTTGTACTTCATCATAGAAATGCACACTCTCTCCAGCCAGACAACTACAATGTGAACAAGGTAAAAGAAAGAAAAGGTCATTCCACTAATGTGAAATCAATTTCACTCAGAGGGTTGATTACCTGTCTGTCAGCATCTATCTAGAAAAGACGGTCTGATTTCTTCTGTGATTTCTTTGTTTCCAAGAATGGCATATACATTTATTTCTTTTAATATTCAACTATGCTAAAATAAGGAGAAAGGACCATCTTCCCTCTTCAACATGAAAAGCTGATCCACGAACACATCATGAAGATATAATGATATTTTCACAAAAGGAGAAAGAATAAAACCTGTCTGCAAAATCCATGAAGGATTGACGGAACCTTCGGTTCAGCAGGAGCTTTTCTAAAGGTTCATTGGGATCTAAAATGCTTGTCGATTCCCTCTGTAATAGGATCCCACTATCAGTTATGCCTAATGCTTGACTCATTGTCTTGTATTCCTTCTGATCCTTCTTCCTCAAGCTCATAAGTGAGACAAGAGGTTGAGAAATTGAGAAAGAGAAGAATGCCAGCACAAGGGCACTTGTCTGTTAAAAAACAAAAGAAAAACTTTAGGCAATCAACAAAAATATTCTGATACACACATATGAACAAAGTAGTACAAGATCAGGAAATTGTACCATAATCAATAACAAAAATCTAGAGGCAATTTCTAGCCATGATATATCCTCGCGAACCTCATTCATAACATAAGCAGCCACCCATATTCCTTGATATAGAGAAAACAGCCAGTGGTATTAACACAAAATATTCTAGACATAGAAATATCATTTTCAATTTAGCTTTGAACTACAAGTGTCCAACATTAAATATTGAAACAGACAGATGAAAGCCATAACATAATATATTCAAATAAAGCATGACATACTAAACAAATGAATATTAACGATTAAAAACAAGCTATGATATTACAGGGCTTTGTATGCCTTCATACATTTAAAAAGAAAACCACAAACTTCATAGCATTAATATCTGAATATTATTTTCTATCCTTTTCTTACTTAGAGACAGGTGGTTGTACCAATCATGATGAAAGAGGATACATGAGGCCAATCAGTCCTCTCACCCTATGTAATTAACTAACTTTCACCATCACATAGTGGAAGGGCAGGGAGGACCAACACCACCAGAGATCTTTGTTCCCCAATAATAGGCTATAAGCTATATTTGCTCAGGCTCTTCAAAAATGTCGATGAACGCGTGTATCAGGTCTTCCAAAAGTAGTGCATTTTTGGAGGATCTAGCAAGGGTGTGGCAATATTTCGGAGAGTCTGAGCAACATAGGATATAAGTAGCTAAAGACAGTAGTCAGTACCATGAGCTAAGAGGTTGAAGGATTGCAACAAATTATATCCAGATTTTATGCAAGTGCTTCAAAAGTACCATGCTCCACAAGTTGTGCTATCTAGGGCACTTTGAGGGTGTTCAGAGTGAAGGAGAACCTTGATTTTTTTTTATGGACAGGATTAGTTGTATAGTTGAGTAGTCCTTCGCAGCCAACTTGACATCATCCAGAATATCATGGTCTTTCTTTGCATCTTCTTTTGGGAATTTCTATCCATTATGGTAAACACATTTACCATACTATAGTTAACAAAGAGGGAACTGTGAACCAACTGACTAAAGGTTTTTTTTCTCCACAGACGGGGCAGCAAAAAATGGTTGAAAATGTCCCTCAATTTTAATTTATTTATTTTTTAGCATAGGAGGCTTTATATAGCCAGCTTACAACAAAACATCTGCATAATTCAAAATTCAGAAACCTTGAATATGATAATATCTCAACGAACTAAAAATAGCTAATAAAATTTAAAATTCAGATCATCCTAAACCTAAGCAACTTAATTATTAGGTTAACAAGAAAATTACTATAGTAACTTAAAGTAATTTCCAACACTCCTCCTTTGTTGTAGTTGCTGTGATATTAAATAGTTGCTCCTCAATTTTTGTTTTCATAGTTGGTGCTGATTATTTTTATGATTTTGAACTTGTACAATTTTATATATTAACTCCTTCTTTTTCTTCTTTTGATTTAATGCTTAAAAGACATCTTCAATAATCCTGTCTTGTTTTACTCTTCGAGATGGCCCAGTGGTTTGGATTTCAGAACTTCCATGTTGACGGTCTCATGTTCGAAAATCCTTGGCAATGAAAAAAGCAACGTTTTTGTCTTTTGGATCGAGCTCGTTGCATTGGACTTGCCTAGTGCAAGTTACCTCTCCTGTGTGGTTTGCGAGCTATCACATAAGAGTAGGGGTTTTTACCCTGTGCGCACCTAAAATGTAGCAGCTAGGGGTTTCCCTTGTCATAAAATAAAATAATAATAAAATCTTGCCTTATTCGAAAGTGTTTTCATCGAAACAATGACAAAATTTGCAAGGATTTTTCTTCCATCATCACAACACTCCATAAAACACAAGTTTTTAGAATATGGTTTTATTCTCGCCTACCAAAATTAGTAGCTTTCGTCAATGAAATTTAGGCGCATTGAACGAGAGTTCGCTACTTGCCATGGTTGAAAATAGGTTAAAAATTGGTATTGGTTGAAATAAGCATGGGTTCAAAATAGACCTTAAGGGTTAAAACTAGCCCCGATGAATTAAAAATGGGTTGAAAATAGTTTTATTTTAAGATCAATGAGGCTCTTGATATCATAGCAGTTTTTTTAAAAAATAGGACAGAAAAAAGGGAGAAAATGCTTCTTAAATTTGTAATTTTTTTTAAGCATAGGAGGGCTTTAAAGAGCCAACTTACAACAAAAAATTCCATAATTCAAAAACCTAAAATATCTCAATAAACTAAAACAACCTAATAAAAAAATTAAAATTCAAATCATGCTAAACCTAAGCAACTGAATTATTAGGCTGAAAAGAAAATTATTCCAGCAACATAAACAAATTTTCAATAGGTTTCTTATAATTGCATTTTCAAGTACACAAAAACAAGTTCAGCAAGTTGGGTATTCACTGAAAGTTGAAAGCAATATCTAAGCATCCTTGTGATGGATGCTTTACTCTATTCTAGATTTATAGTTTGAATAAGCAAGATTGCTACTCCCTCCCATTTTATGTGGCAAGGTTTGAATAGGCATGAAGTTTAAGAAAGAAAAGAACTTTTCAAACTAGTTGTCTTAAATATGACATAGCATTTGTGTGGCTATAAAATCTTCCTACTAAAAGTAAAATGAGAACTTCAAGTTAAATTGTTTCTAAATTTCGAAAGCTTCCATTCTTTTTGGAATAGCACAGAAAGAAAATGTTGCTAGATAAAACCAAAACAAAGGGAGCATAATATAGGAATTTTTACATTACACAACAGTTCAAAGTGGTCCATTTAAAAAATAACCCTAATATTTATTTTCTACAAAATTTAGCCAGTTTAATACAACAACAACAACATACCTAGTGGAATCCCATAAGTGAAGCTTGGGGAGGGTAGAATATACGCAGACCTTACCACTACCTCATAGAAGTAGAGAGGTTGTTTCCCGAGAATTTAGCCAGTTTAATAATAATTTGTGACAGTGTGTATGTAGTACACACTGATTATACAATTAGGGATCGTTTAAAGTGTATAAGAGTAATGGTAAATAGAGTGTATTAATAATGTTTGTATTAGTAATGCTTGCATTAATTATACATAGACTATTTCTTACACATTGTTTGGTTGGTGTATTAAAAGTAATAATCACTGCATAAAAATATTTATTTACAAAGAAACCTTTCACAATTATGGTGGAAAAGATGTTTAAAAATAAATGAGGGGTAATTGAGTCTTTAACCATACTAATGCATCCATCAAAATCCCTAGCATTACTAATACCTAAAAATTATATGATATTAGTAATACACACCTTAATACACAATAGAGTGTATAGTTATACATAGCATGAAATAGAGTGCAAACAACAATGAAGAGTATGTACATGTTTGCGAGCAAGATCTCAAGTCATAGGAAAAAAAATTTCTTTATACATCCCCAGCTCCCCGTACAATTTGGTTGACCGTTTTGCTTATGGTCGATTTGATCAGTTTTCTTTGATGATTGGATATAGAATTTTCATTTCTTAGAATTAAAATTTAGATATTCAAACTAAACCATTATAAAAATGAAAAATACATCAAAAAAGACTTGGTCAAATATCACAGTATTTTGATTCTCAGGAAGCTAAATGTGACAATGAAGGGAGTATTAATTTTCGCTCTGAGAAAACGCAGTCTTGCTAAAGCAATAAATAATCTGCTTTCCCAGAACCAAGCCAAAAGTCACAATTTACATGACCAATAATTTCCTTCAAAAGCTTTGATTTGAGTTCACATCTACATAATGTGGTGTGTTTAACAAAGTGGTTGCTGAATTTGACTTTTTATCAAATGAGGTTGAAAATATCTGCCATGTATACTTTACAGACAGATCCTATATTAGAAGCCTTTGTGGTCTGTGATTATCTGAAACCTGTATATCAAGCTGCAATTAATAACAATTTATTTCTGAGATTTTACATAGGATTTTATGTGTAAGCAATTGGATATGCATGTTTTGTAATATCCAACTTGAGGGGAATGCATGAGAAGCATATTAAATTGGTGGCTCAGTCATGACAGTCAAATTCAACTATTAGATCTGAAAGTCAGCCACCTTACTACACCAAAACTAGTTACTTTCCTCATTGAATTTTCCTTGACAGAATCTTTCACATAGCATAATGCTGGTGCTTATGGTACATGTAAGAATATTTTAGATGCTTGGGCAATATTGGGGAAGTGGTCAATCAAGAGCAAATACATCTTTCTGATTTCATTCCTCAATATGTTATTCCCTTACCAGAACACACACAGGAAGACAAAGAAGCAGGCCAGGAAAGACGCCAAACAAAGAAGATCGATAGAAACAAACCAATGGAAGCTGAAGCGACAAGAATTCCTCTCCAAAGGTCTTTCAGTTCATGAAATCTGAATTCCACATGATGCACAGCCCCAGCAAAAATAATCAAAGCTACAACATATAATGCATGAAGGCCCATAACAAGGATGATCCACAGAGTCCCCATGTGGCACCAATCATTTAGAGGCTTTTTGATATGAATAGCTGCATCAGAAAAACTCGGTATTAATATCAAAGATCCTTTCTTACATAAAAAAACTTTAGCAATGAAGCTTATAATATCAGTAGCAGGGGTGTTACAGAAAATGAAAGTAACACGGAAAATTCACATGCCAAAGAGACAATATGAAAAGAGAAGAAAACACTAACCAAATAACTGTTGAAAAGCAACCTTTTTGCAATTTCTCAGCAATTTTAAATGACAATTATCAACATCAGTTTGAATGAGCTAAAACCAATAAGTGCTCACTATGTAATAAAAGTAAAAAATACTTGTTTACACACTTGCGCAAAGTTTGGGCACGACTGAACTGAAAGATAAACTAACCAAATACTTAAACACAAAATTAGAAAGCATAAAGTAGTACAACCGCAAACATGTAGGCAAAAGACAAGCCATACTTCCACAACAACAATAACAACATACCCTGTGAAGGCAACTACTGTGTAAACAGTAACAACCTAGGGTAGAGAGTAAGCAGGCCCACTCTTCGCTCCGTGTGGAGCAGATATGCAAGGAATCGTAATTACAGCAACAAGGTGCAGTCACCTAAGCACAATAAACCATAGATAAAATCAGACACCAAAAGCCAAAGACTACAGGCTTATGCTAATATTATGACCAGCATGGACCTCTACAATCCCACACACCCAAAGACATGAATAGGCTAGTAATAAGACAACTCTCAACTACCTACGAACCTTCTATCTACAACGATGATACCCTCTATCTGAGGTCATACCATTTGATAAGCTGCAAATGTGTCATATCCTACTTAATCATCTCTCCCCCAATACTTATTCAGCCTACCTCTGGCTCCCCTCAACCCCTCGATATTCGACATCTCACACCTCCTTACTGAGGTATCGCGCCTCTTCTCTTCATGCGTCTAAACCATCTCAATCTCCCTTCCCTCATTTTTGTCCACCACGGAGGCCACTCCCACTTCATCTTGTATATCCTCATTCCTAATCCTATAACCCCTAGTATGTCCGCACATCCATCTCAACATCCTTATTTCCACCTCTTGCATCTTTTCAACCTAGGAATTCTTGACTAGTCAACACTCCATCCTATAAAACAAAGTCGGTCTAACCACCACTCTATAAAACTTACCTTTAAGTTTTGGTAGTAGCTTCTTGCCATACAAAACACCGGATGCAAGCCGCCACTTTATCCATGCCCGCACCAATATGATGTGTGACATCATCATCAATCTCCTCATTTCCTTGGACCAAAGACCCTAGATACTTAAATCTATCTCTTTTGGGGATAACTTAAGTAACAAATCTCACTTTCATGTTGGCATCCTGCGTCACATCACCAAATTTAACTCCAAGTACTCTGTCTTGGTCCTGCTCAACTTGAACACTTTAGACTCCAGAATGTATCTCCACTCCTCCAATCTATTGTTAACTCCACCACAAGTCTCCCCAAAAAATAATAATATCATCTACAAATAACAAACACTAACAATTTGTTTGGATGGTTGTTATGTATTGTTTCATAATGTACTGTATTGTGTTGTTCTATATTGTTCCAATGACTACAATGTTTGGATCGTTTATATTGTTCTTCGTCGTTACATAATGTCGTACATCCATAATTTGAACGATAAACCTACAAGAAATTGAAAGGTATGTGGTAGATTTCGTGAAATATAGGATAAATAATCAAATAGAATTGTTAAATAAATAAAGTAAAAAATTAGACCAAATTGGTCGTTACATAAAATGGGTCTTTTCATTGTTACCTAACCATGAAATTAAACGATACGATACAATGGAATTTAAATAACAATCAAAACAAACATTGTACTTAAACTAACAATACAATACAATACAACGGGTAATAACCATCCAAACAAGGGGTAAGACGCCTTACCTTGAATATGTCGCACCAATTATCCATCAACAAGGCAAATAGAAACGAGCTCAACCTAGAGTCTTGGTGCAAACCCATCTCGATTGGAAAGTGCTTCGAGCCTTCTCCTACTATTCTTACCCGAGGCTTGGCTCCATCATGCATATCCTTTGTTTCTCTAATGTAAGCCATTGGAACACCTTTAGACTCCAAATATAGCTTAAGGACTTCTCTCGAGGCTCTGCCATAGACATTTTCAACATCAATAAACCCCATATGCAAATCCCTTTTCCTCTTCTTATATTTCTCTATCAATCTCCTCACAAAATGAATTATTTCAATAGTTGAACACCCTAGCATGAATCCAAACTGGTTATCAAAAATGGACATATTCCTTCTCACCCTTATCTCCAGCACCCTCTCCCAAATGCTCAAGGTGTGAGTCAGCAGCTTAATACTGCTATAATTAATGTAGCTTTGAATATCACCTTTGTTTTTGTACAACAGAATCATTGTACTCTACCTCCATTCATCAGGCATCTTAGCTAACTTGTGCAGACTCTTCATTTTTTATGTTGTACCCGTGTCGAATTCTCCAAAAATGCACCATTTTTGGAGAACCCAACACGCATCCATTGACATTTTGAAGAGTTTAAACAACATAGCATTTAAGTTGTCTTAAAAATGACATCAAATAATCTAGTCAACCACTCCAAACCCACCTTGTCTGTGCTCTTCCAAACTCTACCAAAATTTCATTGGTTACTCTACCTTAGCTCATCTTAAGCATAGCACCCTGAACCTCCCAAACCATATGACACCTACAATAATCAAAATCCCACTAGCTCTCCAAGTTCTCTAAACAACCAACACAATGTATGTGTCTCTTTTTTCATTTCAAGAATTTATGAAAGTATATTTGCCATCTTCATCTAATGTATGCCTCTTCCACTAGCACTTTACCGTCCTCATGTATGATACACTTCACTTGATCCAAGTCTCGAGCCTTCCTCTCTCACCTTGGCAATCCTAAAATAGCTTTTTATCCTCTTCTTTGTCCCTAGCTCAACATACAAGCATTTGAAAGTTGTCGTTTGTACCGTCATGATCACTACTTTGCATCCTTTCTCATCATCTTATACCTTATCACGTTTGTCTACCTCCCCACCTTGTCTTTTCTCTCCCCTAACTTAGCATAAACAACCCTATTTGCTGCAAATTTGCCTTGTACACCTCCATTCCACCACAAATCCCCTCGATGGCCATAAAAATTATCCCTTGAAACCCCTAACCTCTCTAGCTACTTTCCTAATCAATTTGTTATCTTATCCCACATGTTATTCGCATCTCCACTACTTCCCTAAGCCTTCATCGACTTTAACTTCTCTCTCATCCCTAAGCTTAGGCAAGGGTCATGCCAGCCCATTTTATCCTCGTTCCGTCATACAACATCTTCTTCTTCCCCTCCCTTTTAATTCCCATGTCCATCGCTAGGAGTTTATATTGGGTCTTAAGATTCTTTACTTGGCATAACCATGCAATCCTTACATAGGACTCTATCACCCTTCTGAAAGGGGTAAGTAATCAATCTAAATTCTAGCCACGACACTACGAGCCGTAACCAAGTAGTCATTTTTCAAAAAGCGTGAATTTGTTATCACCACCTCAAATCTTTAACAAAATCCAAAAGCGACGCTCCTTTGTTCCTAACCACAAAACCAAAACCTCCATGCACGCCTTCAAACCACCATTGGCTAACCAGATGTGACCATTGAAATCTCTAGCAATGAATAGCTTTTCGAAATGTGGTATAGCCCTCACTGCCTCATCCAAATCTTCGTAAAGTGCTTCCTATCTCCTCCAAGCCCATTTGCAGCGGGTAAGCACTAATCATGTTCAAAGTAAGCACTCCAATGACTAGCTTGACTATCAATGCCCTGTCATTGATCCTCCTGACCTCCACCACCTGCTCCTTAAGCTCCTCATATACCAAAATGCCATATTTCAACATGATTTCATTATCTTTAAAAATAATATATTAGTATTTCAAGAAATGAAACTTAAAAGGAGAATTCTTTATAAAATTCAACTTGAAGAATCTTACATGCAGCAAGAGCTATCCATGGCAACAGAATCAGCAGAAGAAAAACATAGGATCTAATTGGTGGCAGACGTCTCCTGAAGCATCATACAAAACAAAGAAATATAAGACCATCCGAAAAGAGTTTTTGCACATTGCATGAATCTAAGACATAGTCTTTTAAAGTTATTTCTTAAATTTTTCAAATGATAAAAAAGTAAACCAAAGGGAGAGATAAAAGGAGGCAAAGGGAAATGTCATATCTTTAGGAGGGGCATGCCAACAGGGAGATATAATAGTACTTTATCTCAGGGCTGGTGCACTATTTTTGAGAAAGTTTGAATTTATGCAGGTAATCCTCTTTTCATTTCTGTGAAGCAGGAATTACGTTCATGATAGTCCATTATCCTATTTTCCTCAGGAGACATGCAAGTATTTTTATTTGTTTATTTTCTTCCAGGTAAAAGGATTCGATTGAGGAGGCTGCACCATTTAACAGTTTCTCAATTGAATATTGATGAGGCCAATTGATACATAATAATCTCTTCAATTACAAAGAATAAGAGTTAATAATTTCTTTAAAAAGTCAAACTTACTTCACAAATATATAATATAGTTGGAATATCTGTGTAATACGGCAGCTCAACAGCAAACCAAATCCGAGTGGACCTTCAATCCAGACTGGAAAGCAAGGAGGATTAGATGTAGCAGAATAAACAATCAAGCACCAGATTAAGACAAGAAACTAAAAAACCAAATCATATTCGGTCATGGATTGAAGAGCAAGTAACCTGCCCAAAGATAGCAAGACCTCCACCAATGTCTCTTTCTGAACTTTAGAAAATTGAGGGCCATCTGTAGAAGCCACATGAATATCAGAGGCGGATGTAGGATTAAACTTGATGGCTTGAATCTTTATGTTTCTATCACTGATGCACTTGAAAATTCTGAGCTTAAAATGTAGTATTATATACATATAAATGCCATATTAAAATTGTTGGATTCGGTTGAACCCGTCGCTTGTTAACTACATCCCAGAATAATGGATATTATATGAAAATAAAAATCGGTCCCATTAGTGTTTTGGAATGTTAAATCAGATTCTGAAGCATTAGTGTTTTGGAATGTTAAATCAGATTCTGAAGCATTAACACCATATAAGGAAAATGAGAAGTAGATACCACTATGGACACCAACAGATTTAAGCTTGCAACAACTTGAATTGCCACTAGCCAAAAGCTACTGTCTTTGGACCTAGGAATCTTGTGAATCATGTAAGGTAATGTCGCTTTTAGGAGAAGTCTGCAGAGGAAACTCAAGTGGTTAATGTCAACATCTTAGGTAACTTAAATGGAAATAAAGGCTAAAGCATTGAATGGAGAGCAAAGGCCTAAAATAGTCCATCATCTTTGGATTTGGACTCAAAATTATCCCTTTTTTTCTTGGAGCACTAATAGTATATAATGTTTACGAAAGCGGTGAACTTTTGGTCACACTCCAAAGATTCCATTAAATTTAATAGAGACGATCACCTAACCAGCAAGGAAATGAAACCCATTTATCTAGACATTACTACAGAATACATTACCCGTATAGTCTTCTCTTTGCTACATAGTTGTATTAAACTCATTCTGAAACCCCTGACAGAAAGGGAATGAAACCCATCCTATTTGAAGATATCAATTTTTTACCATTTATTAAATCTGATCTTGTATTTGATTTGAAGATATAAAAATTAGAAACTTCACTGTTTATTAAATTTGATTTTGTATTTGGTTTGCATATCAAAATACTACACTGTTTTACTAAATCTGTTTATTAGGAATATTTGGTTTGAAGAGATAAAAACTTCACCGTTTTAATAAAACTGATTTATAAAACAGTAAGAAATGATTATGAAACAGTATAATAATGATTCGTGAAACTTTAATGCAGAGAGAAACAACCAAGTGAATGCATCTTCAAGAGAATATGTCAAAGTTTTATGAGATCAATCTAGTGTGGTACTTGCATCCTCATTGATGATCCTAGACATTACTATGGTATTGAATTAATTTGATCACATTGAAGAGTTTGATAAAGATAAATAATAATCATGAATGCGGAGATTTTGTTTAAGGTTGTGAACCAAGTGTTTCTTTGAGTAAATGGATATATTGGTGTAAAGGAATTTGCAAAATTTATTGGTTATTAATAACTTTTATCATGTTTTCTAGGTTTCTGGAAAATGGTATTTTGCATTCAAAGTCGAAAACATTTGGTTAAAATTAAACAAAAAATCTGGAGGAAGACCAAAAGTGCGTCGTTGTAGTAAACATTGTGTACTATTAGTGCTCCAAGCAAAAGAACATGGATGACTTTGAGTCCAAGCCCAAAGATAGTGGACTATTTTAGGTCTTTTCTCATTGAATGGATATACAAAATAAAGGAACTTTAAAAAGAAATTAGAAAATTAATCATAAAAAGCTCCAGCACAAGAAAAATAAAGTGGCTTTACTTCATAAAACAACAGACAAGGCAACAAACATTCCATGAGCATCACATTATTGTGGCACACATGTTTTTATTAAACGTTAACTTAAAATTAACAGTAGGACACAGTCACACACCTTGACATGCAAAACATCACTAAAATACAAGGGACAAAATTGAAGGAATGAAATTTATCCAGGTAAAACGCTCCAAATCTACCCACCTCCTCTTCTCTGTACCCTTTACAGCGTAAAAATGATGGAGCAGATTCCTGTTTTTTTTCACCCCCTTGCTTACATCCTACCTTCTGTTGCACCATTTCCCGGGTTATGCAGACAGCCTTGAACCTCTGCTACTCCACAATAAAGGGGGAGAAGACAAGAAAATTTAGGCAACATCATCCTCACAACTGGGGAGAAGTTGAGATAAATATGTTCGGGGTGTTCATGGGGAGGGAGAGGGGATGATTTCACCAGCCACAGCTAACCTCATGCACCCTATTCCATAAGGCTGTATTCTACTTTTTTTCCATATCAAACTTTTTTCTCTCATAGTTTGTTGTTTACTTATTTATCATTACTAATTCCTTTACTTTGTAAATTATCTTTTGGTATATCACCATTAAATACTTTCATTTCTCTTTTTAAGTGTGAAGAGCAAAATCTCAATCTAGATGGAAACTAGTATTACATCCACTAGTATGTAAGAATTATATGAAATGGGGACATTACTAGGAATTAAATCGGACAATAAAATCCAAAAACACTAAGTTGATAAATTTTAAGGCCCGTCTTGTGCTGCAGCAGCTGTCAAGAGTTCCCCTATCCGTGTCCAGGGGTGTATCTAAAGGGGCAGGAGGGGGTTCATCCAAACCCTCTTCGCCGGAAAAATACACTATATATGTAAGATTAAATTTGTTTTATATGAGAATACATGCTAAAATGAACCTCCTCAACACAACTGAGAAGCTTAGCATAGTGGTCAAGGGGGTTCAGGTTTCCCCCAAGGTTGTGAATCGGTCGCAAGTTTGATTCTGGCTTTTGTTACATTTGGTTTTCCCCCAAGGTTGTGAATCGGTCGCGAGTTTGATTCTGGCTTTTGTTACATTTGGTTTCCATTTGTTTAGATTTGTACACAGCTTTGGCAAGTTCTACTGGATTTTTAGGAGGATGTAGGGAGTGGGAGAGCATTCACCAAAACCTGCTTGGCAAAAAATTATAATGTATATAGAAGGTAATATTTTTACTTTATGTACGTACATACATAGATTTTGAATCGCCAAACACTAGACTAGAAGTTGGCCCAGTAATTCAGGAATTCAAAAATTCACCTTGAACTTTAAGTTCAAATTTCAAGAACTACATTTATATTTTTCGCACCCCTTCAATTAAGATTCTAGATCCACCCACGTCCTGCTAAGACTTCCCCTTTCTTGCCACGGTGGCATACTAAGGCGGGAAGAAGACAGGTGAAAGCAAGCCAAATAAACGCAAAGCAAGCTCTAGAGGTGTACAATCTTCCAAACCCCATTTCATTGACCTAGTTATATGCAAATAAATTTTGTGAACACACAAGAGTCCCATTTGTCAATTTCCTTCACACACACACACCCCCCAAATCAAAATGATTAATCAAAAAGGAGGGATATCTTGCTTCTTATTCCAAAGTTTGATCTTTTCCATCTTTTGTCACCCATATTGAGAAAGAAGACAAATTGTTTTCAACAAAACCCAATTTTCCTTGAGTTCAGCATAATTTTCACAATATCAAAGGGAAAAAAATAGTGTCTTTCAATTTTTTCAAGATTGCATAACCATCAGTGATACAGCAAGGAAAAGACAAACCACAAGTATTTGACTTCACAATATCCATAACCAGCTACGCCAATTTGAGAGGAGCAAAAAAGCAAAAATGTTTGCAGAAAACTAACAGGATCATGGACAGTAGAGCAGCTGAAACCGCTATATAGTCACTTGGGCACCCTCCTTTACTAGCACAAGCTGCCATATTTACTGTCTCTACGGTTTAGTTGCTGCCGCTGTGATGCCCATCAACCGTTTGTAGAAATGCCTACGAGAAGAAAGAGGCCAGCATGTGTTTACACTTTGCTATTGTGTTTTAACTTTATTTTAGTCAGCAGAAATGAACCATTCTAATACTACATTGGAAATATTGGACATGTTAAAGAATTTGATTAATTGCCCTAGGCCACTAGTTTTGACCTTTCACGCAACGAAATCGTAAGTCACCACCAATGTTAATCATTCTACTCTAAACGAGTCATCTCGAATAATGAGAACAAATTTAAAAAAGCAAACAGATCTTTCTTTTTAAAAAATAAATTAAAAAGCAAAACAAATAAATTAAAAAGTAAAACAAATAAATTAAAATGAAGAAAATAACTTTTTTTTTTAATTGATTCATAATAACATAAAATTTTTTATAATACATTCAATATAATAATAAATAAAATATAATCAAACATATCTATTTTTTCATTGTATAGAAGGATATTCATGAAGCCACAAAAGGAATATAATGCAATAAGCAAAGTTATTCCTTCCTTGATTAAAACTTTCAAATTCAAGATAATTGAACTTCAATACGATTATCGCGCATTGAGTGAGCAACTTAAAAATGCTCTAGCCTTGGTAGTAAATGTTAATCAATAGAAAAAACAGGAAACTCCTTGTTTATTATAGTATTTTGTTGAAATAGTTTTAAAAAAAGATAAAAATAAAAACTATGTCGACAACTGATTGTCGTCTTGAATTGAATATAAAATATAATGTAAAACCAACATATAGTCATATACATGTTGATTTCTTTAAAACTGCATTTTTTTAAACACAATCCACTTTACACTATATAAATATATCCTTCTAGAAGTATCATTATATCGTCTTGTATATATATTTTGTGAGCGTAATTATATCAATTAGGCACAATATTTTTTTAAAAAAAAATGCATAAATATTTAAATAGAGTAACATTTTAAGTTATAAAATAAAAATTCAAAATGACTATTTAATCCTAAAACGAATAGTGTTGTTCCATGAAAATTGGTAATATTTTTTTTTTCAAAAATTATCTATTTAGGAAAAGGTTCCTTAGTATATGTTATTTACAAATGACATAATATTAATTAACAAGACACAAAACTGAGTTAATGCTAGATTGGAAGTTTAAAGGTAAACTTTGGAGCCCAAAGGATTTAGGTTGATGTAATACCACGAAAATTGGAAAGTTGGAATAAAGAGAAAAAAAAAAGTAGTTCTGATGCAAAGTTCACGAGACCCCAACTATGTTTCACAATTTCCTTTACAAGTTGAGTTGTAGATAGCCCTCATGGATGAGACCCTGAGACTTGATTTTGGGGGTTCAATGGGATGGACCAAGTATACAGAACGTGATTAGTTCTACGAGTTGTAAAAGGAGTTCGTAAAACAACACCAACACTTAGAAATTTTTTGAGCAACGTTTACATGTCATAAACAGCTTGTACTTGTAACACTTACCAAAATACCCCTAGAGGAGAGATGTGCACATAACACGTCTTCTCATACTCCGATGGCAAATTCCAGGCCGGATATGCGATCAGCATGAAAAATTGAGTGGGGAAGTGGTCTCGATTGATTTTTAGAGAAATCAGATGAAAAAATATTTTTTCGATGCGAAAAGGCAAACCAACGAGGGAGTGCGACAGGTGTGCGACGCGCACTTGCCGCGGACCAACACTTAATTTTGTTCCAAAATTTTCTACGGGATTGAAAAGCTCGTTCGGAGAATTTTTGGCGAAAAGTACCCAAACTATACAGGGTGTACCGAGATAGTACTTTTTTTTTCTTTAATTCGTAAGGGGCATTCTAGACCTTATACAACCCCTCCTAAACTCAAAACATGATCTAAATTGGTCATTTTGAGCATAAAAGGGGTTTAAAAACCCATTCCTAAGCAATTCTAAGTTCTTGGAAAAGACTAGGACTAAAAAGAAGAGAAGAGGAGCATAAAATTGAGGAGTCCAAGGAGAATTCTTGAGGTTCATTGTCAAAAGCTTCACACCAGGTATGTAAGGCTAAACTAAAGCATGAGATTATTCTTCCATGTGCCCCATAGATGGTAATAGAGGAGTTGAGAGTCCATGAGTCCCCATACAATGTTTCTTGACATACTTTCTTGATTATTTTCTTGAAGATTATATCTATTACATGTATTTTCATATGTTGATAATCATCATAAACTTGATTTTTTGGATTATATATTTCCAATGAGTTATTGTACAATCCTATATGTCAAATTGTGAAAGCATGCATAATGAACTTAGGGATGGAGTCTAAGACCTTGACTTGAGTATGTTGATGAAATCTTGATGCGAGTATGAGGTTGAGTTGATCTTGATGATCCTATGAGTCTTGATAATTGAGTTCATGAGTTCTGTCTAAATGACTTCTTCTTATTGATAATCTGAGTCCTTGAGTTCTTAATGAGAATTGAGTTAATTGAGATGAGTTAAAGTCCCCGAAATAATAGGTGACCCTTGAGTTTGAGTTAATAAGGTGATGAGAGTCTCCATGAGACTAATAAAGTTGATGAATGCCTCTATAAGGTTAATTGAGATAAGGAAGAGTCTTATGAGCATTGAGTCTTGGGAGGAGTATCGACACCAAAATAGGTAAGAGTAAGTCCTACTCGCACTCATTAACTATGTCTCTAAGCATAGGAAGGGGATTGAACCATTACATCACATAGTCCTCACTCGAGATAGAGTCCCTGAAATAATAGAGGACAGTAGAATTTAGATCCCTTGTGGATCATATTCGTTCCTTAACCGGCAAGTACAGAATGGCTTTGGCAACATCAGTAGGATTATTGTACAATCACTGGCTCATAAATGATTATTGTCGGATAAGAGAAACTCCCAGAAACTTCCCACATCAAGTACTCTGGGTCGAGTTGAGTTGACTTGTGTTAGTTTGAGTTGAGTCTGAGTTGGGTAATGAGTTTTGAGTTGGTTGAGGGGTCACTTATCTACTCTTTATTCTTGCTTTAGACAGAAATTTGACATTCTGATTGAGTAATATGTTGAGTTGATGTTGTTCTATATTATTCTACCTATTTCTGTTTCATTAAGTTATTTTACATACCAGTATATTCCAAGTACTGACGTCCCCTTTTGGACTGCATCATTTTATGATACAGAGGCAGGTATTAGAGATCGTCAATAGGCGCACCGTTGAGGATCTGAACATTTCAACTGAGTTGGTGATCTCCCTTACTTCAGAGGGTCATTACATTTACTTTCATCATGCTTATTAGAGTTAGACTTTGAGTTAACTTATTTTATTTTGAGGTAGCCATAAGTCTGTCATTGGCACCATATGACAGTAATAGAGGCTTCATAAACTAGAGTTAGAGTATTGATGTTGAGACTTATTGAGCTAGTTCTTTGTACTAGTCTTTTATTTTATTTGATATTATTTTGAGACTAGATTGTCCATTGCTATCTTTAGACTTCCGCTGATTTTACAGAGTTATTGATTGAATGGATGTAATTAGGTCAAGTGGTTCGCTTGAGGACTAGCAATAGTCTATAGGTGCCGACCACGTCTAGGGTACCCTCACGGGGCATGAAAAACTTGGTATCAGAGCACAAAGTTCAAGTATCCTTAGGAATCTATGAAGCCATGTCTAGTAGAGTCCTTATTATTGGTGTGAAGAGCTCCACATCCATAATAGGAAGGCTATAGGACATTAGGAATTATTTTATTTCTTTCATATTATATAATTGTTCTATAGAGTTATACTCTATGAAAAGTCCTCTTCTAATTCGTGATGTATGTATTCCAAAGCAGTGATCAAGCCTTTTAGAAAAGCCATCAGAGGTAGAGGACATACCGCCAGGCAGAATGTTAACCCACCCGAGCCTCAAGGACATGAGGAGCATGTGAATCAAACTGTCCCTATTAAGTAGCCCCTACAAGCCAAGATTTCCAATGTTGAGCTTCGCCAAGCTATTCAAACTCTAGCCCAGGCTGTCACAACACCTGCTGCGAGACAAGGAGTGGGTAGGAAGGATGCATATGACATATCTGGAGTCCGGGAAATCTTGAGGATGAATCCGCCTAAGTTCACAAGGTCTGCATCCACTGGGGATCCTGAGAACTATGTGGAGGAGCTTCAGAAAGTGTTTAAAGTGATGCATGTGGCTGATTCTAACAGAGTTAAACTGGCCGCCTAACAGCTCAAGGGTGGCTAGGTTATGGTTCGACCAATGGGAGAAAGATAGAGGAGAGGATGCCCCATTACTGACTTGGCAGTGTTTAAGGAAGCCTTCTTGGGGCACTTCTTTCCAAGAGAACGGAGGGACGCCAAGGTAAAAGAGTTCTTGAATCTGAAATAAGGCTCTATGACTATGCAAACATATTAGCATAAGTTCAGTCAACTATCTTTCTATGTCTGGGTATGGTCACTGACATGAGGGGGAGAATAGGGTTGTATGTTAATGGGCTGAACAGAGGGCCAAAGATACATGGGAGGGGAGTGATGCTTGTGAGTGATATGTACATCGGGAGATTGATGACATTTTTGAAATAAGATGATGAGGAGAGACAACATGACAGAGAAGAATCCAGAAGGAAGAAGGCTAAGACATTCAGTCATGAGGGTGGAAAGAGAGGGAATGGTAACAAATTCTAGTCTAGTGCACCTGTGCTCAGAATTAGGAATGATCAGAGGTCTCGTAATGTTGGAGCCCATGGATCTCAGTCACAAGTTATTGTGGTTTAAGGTTCATAGGGTAAGCCACCACGTGGTAAGTGTGGCAAATACACTTGCAGATGTCATGAGGGGAGTGATGCATACTTCTGGTGTGGTCAAGTGGGACATTACTAAAGTTACTTTCCAAAATGAGCTGACTAGGCCTAATCTTCTACACCAGCCCCACTAGTTAGAGGAACCTAGAAAGGTACTACACCAGGTGGAAGCGGAGCCACAAACCGTTTGTATACCATGGGTAGTCACCAAGATCAAGAAAACTTCCTAGATATTCTAACGGGTATAATTTGAGTCTTTTCTCTTGATTATTATATTTTGATGGATCCTGCTACCACATTGTCATTTGTAACTCCTTAGTGGCTAATAGATTTGATAGAACCCATGAGAGTCTTCCTTAACTCTTTGATGTTTATACTCCAATGGATGAGTCTATTCGAGCTGATAGAATCTATTGAGCTTGTGTAGTGTTCATCCATCATAGGGATACTCTTATTGATTTGGTTGAGTTAGAGATGACTAATTTTGATGTAATCCTTGGCATAGATTGGCTTTACTCCTGTTATGCCTCCATTGATTGTAGAGCCCGAACCGTTAAGTTTCAATTCCCGAATGAGCCGATTTTAGAGTGGAGGGGTGATTCTGTTGCACCTAAGGGAAAGTCTATCTCCTACCTTAAAGCCAAAAAGCTAATTTAAAAAGGTTATATCTATCACCTTGTGCGAGTTAAATCTGATGATATAGAGTCTCCTACTCTTAAATCAGTCCCAATCGTGAATAAGTTTCCTGAGGATCTACCTGGAGTCCCTCCTGATAGGGAGATTGACTTTGGGATTGATGTTCTTCTCGATTCCCAGCCTATGTAGATTCCACCTTATAGGATGGCCCCCGCTAAGTTGAAAGAGCAATTGAGAGATCTGTTAGAGAAGGGCTTTATAAGGTCGAGTGTTTCTCCTTGGGGTGCCCTATCCTATTCGTGTGAAAGAAAGATGGGCCTCTCAGAATGTTTATTAACTATAGGCAACTGAACAAGGTCACAATAAAGAATAAATTTCCTCTCCTAAGGATAGATGATCTGTTTGACCAACTTCAGGGTGCCTCTTGTTTCTCAAAGATATACCTCAGATCTGGCTACCATCAATTGAAAGTGAGGGAATGTGATATTCTAAAGAACGCCTTTAGGACTAGATATTTCCATTTCGAGTTCTTGATCAAGTCCTTTGGATTAACAATGCACTTGCAGCCTTTGAATAGGGTGTTCAGACAATATCTTGATATGTTTGTGATCGTGTTCATCTATAACATTTTGGTGTATTCAAGAGATGAGGATGAGCATGCCAATCACCTCAGAGTTTTCCTTCATATCCTCAAGGACCATGAGTTATATGCCAAATTCTCTAAATGTGAGTTCTTACTTAAATCAGTGGCTTTCCTAGGCCATGTTGTTTCTGGTAATGGTATTCGAGTATATGGCCAAAAGATTGAAGCGGTTAAGAACTATCCCAGGCCGACCTCTCCGACTGACATAAGGAGTTTCATGGGGTTAGCAGGCTATTACCGTAGATTTGTTGATGGATTTTCTTCCCTATCCGCACCATTAACTAAATTAACTCAAAAAAAAGATCAAGTTTCAGTGGTCTGACAAATGTGAGAAAAGTTTCCAAGAGTTGAAGACTAGATTGACTACTGCACCAGTTCTAACCTTACCCGATGGGACAGAGGAATTTGTGATCTATTGTTATGCTTCAAGAGTTGGATTGGGATGTATGCTGATGCATAAAGGGAAAGTGATAGCCTATGCTTTCAGACAACTTAAGGCTCATTAGATGAACTATCCGACCTATGATCTTGAATTGGCAGCAGTGGTGTTTGCACTTAAAATCTAGCGCTACTACTTATATGGAATGCATGTGGATGTGTTCACTAATGATGTACTGTCCAAACACAGCATATTTGATGCCTAAAACAAGGGATTTTGCAAGTTCTTAATGCGGAATTTTATGGTTTTTATGTGTTTTTGAAGAAAATATAGGTTAGCATGATTTTGGGAGAAAATTGCAGATTTTGATGAGTTCAGGACATACGGGCCACCTTATGAGTCGTAGC
>JAABOM020000092.1:8474560-8512079 GCA_011800125.2 Solanum clarkiae
TGAGTTCTATCTGTATTATGTACTTCCTGCTTTACATATTCGGTATGTCTTTCGTACTGACCCCTTCCTTCGGGGGGAGGGGGGAGGCTGCGTTCATGCCCGCAGGTACCGACGAGCAGGTGCGAGACACTCTTGCCTAGGATCTCCAGTTTCAGCTGTAGTGCCCCTTTTTATTTCAGGAGCCAGCTATTGGTGGCTTCTCATATTCACAAGTTCTGTAATTGTGTTATGTATATGCGTATTATTCAGCATTTGTGTCTAGAGGTCTGTGGATACTAGTGGGTTATGGGTATATGAGAGATACTTGAATGCATAGTTTATTATATGATTTTGGTACTTGATCAGGCGGCGAGACCGCATTATTCTATGTACGATATGATTATTAGGTGGCAGGACCGCTGCAGAGAACTTGTCGGCCCACCTTTATGTATATGTATAAAGAGATATGTATTTGTATTGTTGTCTGGGATGTCGCTGGATCTTATTTGCAGGTGAGGTTAGTTAATAAAACAGAGGAAACTCTGTCGAAATTCCGGCAGGTGTCCAGGTCGGATAAATGAGGAAATTTACGTTAGTATGCGTCTAGGTGCCCCTAACGGGCACTGGTCACGATCCTAGGTTGGGATGTGACATCCCCGGCTCACGGGAGTGCGTGGCACCGTCGCCTCGGCTAATACATACATATATATATATATATATATAGATATGTATATAATTGGCATGATGAGCTTTGCACTTTACGATACGTGAGTGCTTGGCCCCTTCACCTTGGCTCACCTATCCTATGACGTGAGTGCGTGGCACCGTCGGCTCGGCTCGCCTATAGTACAGTTGGGACTTGTGTTGGAGATTCCGGGGATTTGAAAGTTCTGGTGTTATGCTGTGGTATGGCGCGAGTTTGGAGGTCGCCATCGTTCCTATCCGATATGCATTATTCTGATTTTTTTAGCAAAGAATTATTTTGATGTTTGCATACAGGTTTGATTCATATATTTCTTATTTGGATTATTTCTCTCATCTATATTTCGTACTTTCCGCTTTACATATTCGGTACGTATTTCGTATTGACCCCCTTCCTTTGGGGGGGCTGCATTCATGCCCGCAGGTACCGACGTATAGGTTAGAGAGACTTCTTCTTACGATCTCCGTCTACCGTCAAAGTGTTCCCTTGCCTCAGGAGCAGACTTTTGGTATATACATGTACCCTTATTTTTGGTATTTTACATATATGTACATTCGAGGGTATGACGGGGCCCTGTCCCATCCTATGATTCAATTCGTATGTTTCTGTGGATACATGTGGATATGGGATATTACCTGTGATGTGATTACGTATGTATGGTACTTTTGTTGGGCGGTTCTACCGCAGTGGTGACCTTGTCGCCCCGCATATATATATGCATATAGATATTTGTTGTATACTGGGTTGCTGTTGCAGGTGTGGTTAGTCAGTAAAACAGAGGAGACTCTGTCGAAATTTTGGTAAATTCCTTAGCTATTATAGTTGGAAATCCGATTTAGTGTTTGTCTGGATGCCCAATGGCCACTAATCACGGTCCCTGGGTTGGGTCATGACAAATATGATGCTGAGGTCTTTGCCGGTGAAATTACGATATTGAAAACTTTATGATGATATTGTAATGATGAGGTGTTTGCCGGCGAATTTATGATGATATTGTGATGCCGAGGTTTTTGCCGGCGATGATGTGATGTTGAGATATTTTTCAGTAATGTTATAATGTCGAGGTCTTTGCCGGTGATTATTGCATAAGCATTGCATTTCACCCTTGCATATTATTGCATAGTATGATATTATTCTTATGATTAATTGTGCTATCATTTTTAGCTTGTGCTTTGGAATTGTGATATGGTGAAATACCATCTTTATTATGTATTATGCACTGCTGGGTTAGGATAACTTTCTGTGCAGGTTATAGTCGTGGAGATCGTTGGGACGAAAGAAGATTGTGTATTCTATTAGACTTCCTTTGTTTTGTTAGTTGACTTGCTGGATACCGCGTGATATTTAGTACTCACCCCTTGCTTCTACACTTGTGTAGGTTGTAAGCCAAGCAGTGAATAGTATTTTCCTTGATCCTCTGAGGCTTCCCAGGAGACATAGAAAGGTAGTTGTTGACATCTGGCTGACTCTCTAGTTCCTATTTCTTCTGTACTTGTTCTATTCGAGAAGAAGGACAATTTGGACTTGTATTTCTTTGATTTTTTATATTTTTAGTGGCTTGTACGTGTGACAACCAATCCTTGGGTGGTATTTAAGTTTATGAAAATTCTCAGCTTTAGTTATCTACTCTAGTTAATTACTTCCACGCGATATGTATATTATCCCTTTGAGTTAAGGCTGACTTGTTCTGGTGGGATTGAGCAAGTGCCATCACGCCCAATTTTTGGGTCGTGACACATATCAATTATAAAATCTTGTGAAAACTATTCAACTTAAAGATATTGCTTAACTTTGAGTGCAATAAATAAAATTTTAAGTTTGTGCTGAATCTAAGTATACTAAGCATCCTTATAAATCTATTAAAAAGAATTTCAATATTTTAGAATTGGTTCACACTGAATTTGTGATATGAAGTTAACACCAACTCGTGGTAAAAAAAAAAATATTTTATAACTTTTATTGGCGATTAATTAGATATTGTTACATCTATCTGTCTAATATTAAGGATGAAGCAATGAAAGCACTTAGACAATACAAAACACAAGTTGAAAATCAGTTCGATAAAAAAAGTAAAAATGATAAAAAGTGATGGAGGTGATGGATATGAATCTCCTTTTGCAGAAAAATATTTGGAAAATGGAATTATTCATCAAACTATTATCCGTTAGTCACCTCAATCTAATGGAATTGCAAAAAGAAAAAATTGATATTTGAAGAAAATGATTAATGTCTTACTTATAAGTTTAGGACTACTGTAAAACTTGGGGGGGGGGAGGGGGGGAGGGAAGGGCAGAGGGGACGTTATCCTTACAGCAAATCGTATACTTAATAGAGTACCCCCATAACAAGACACAATCTACTCCATATGAGAAATTAAATGGGAGAAAATCCAACTTGAAACATTTCAAAGTGTGCGGGTATCTAGCCAAAGTCCAAGTTCTTATACCTAAGAGGGTTAAAATAGGACCTAAGACTGTGATTGTGATTTGATTGAATACAATATAAACAATAAAGTATGTCACTATTTATTCATAAGTCGAACATCCAGATATTCATGAACATATATTAATTGGATCAGATAACGCCGAGTTCCTTGAACATATCTATCCGTATAAAACTAGACTTGAATTATCTAATGAGGGGTATAAACAACCTCGAGAAGAACCAAATGAAAGTGATCATAATGAGAAAAATTCAAGACAAAGCAAACGTCAAAAAATTTCTACTTCCTTTGGACTAGAATTTCTAATATTTTTAGTAGAAAATGACGCTCGAACTTTTAAAGAAGTTTTGACTTCTTCGAAAACACAATATTAAAAAAAAGGTAATTAATAATGTGACTGAATCCATAATGAATAATCATACATGAAAATTGATTGATCTTCCTCCCAGAAATAAACCTTTAGGATCCAAATGAATTTTCAAAAAGAAAATGAAAGAAGATGGTACTATAAAATAAGGTTAGTTGTCAAAGAATTTGGACACTGTAGGAGTCTTGATTATTTTGATACGTACTCATCGCTAACTAAAATTAAATCAATTCAAGTGCTTATAGCATTAGCTATAGTGTACGATCTAGAAATTCATCAAATGTATGTCAAAACAACCTTCTTATATGGAGATTTGGAGGAAAAAATTTATATGGAACAACTGAAAAGGTTCATGATTCCTGAAAATGAAAAGGAGCGTAGACTTATTAAGTCGTTGTATGGATTAAAACAAGTACCCAAATAATGATATGCAAAATTTGATCAAAGAATGTTGTCAAAGGATTTTAAACTTAATGAGTATGACAAATGTATTTATATTAAAAATACTTCAAATAAAATTGTCATTGTTTATTTGTGAATGATATGTTGATAATGAGTAACGACATTACTAACATAAACGTTGCTAAACATATACTTGCTAGTAAGTTTGATATGAAAGATCTAGGAGTTGCTAATTTAACATTAGGAATTAAGATTCACAAAACTCTTCAAGGTCTAGCATTGTCTCAATCTCATTATATCTGAATGGTACTTGAAAAATTCAAATAATTAAATTACAAAACTGTAAAAATATGAATTGATTTGAACATTAATCTTGCTAAAAATAAAGGTGAAAGTCAGTCTCAATTGGATTATGTCAGTGTATTGGAGAGTTTGATGTACATCATGAATTGTATGCAATCTATGCTATAAGTAAATTGAGTCGAACACAAGTAATCCTGATCAAAATCATTGGATGGCAATGAAATGGATTTTGGGATATTTAGAACAATACCCATAACTTTGCTTTACATTACAAAATGTATCTGACAATTATTGAAGGATATAGTGATGCAAATTAGATTACTAGGTCAATTGAAACTAAGTCCACAAGTAGATATATTTTTACTATTAACAGAGGAGTGATATCTTGAAAATTATCCAAACAAACATGTATGGCTCGCTCTACAATGGAGTTTGACCGAGTTTATAGCCTTAGACGAGGCAGGTGAAGAAGTTGAATGGCTTCAGAATTTTTCTTAGAAGATATTTCACTTTGGTCCCACATCAATGACTCTTATATGCATACATTATGATAGTCAAGTTGTTATAGGAAGAGCTGAGAGCATTATGTATAATGGCAAATCACATCACATACAACAAAGATATTATATCATTAGATAACTATTCTCTAATGAAATTATCAGAACTGACTATGTGAAGTCAAAGGATAATATGTCTGATCCATTTACTAAAGACCTAACTCGAGAGGGAGTTGAGAATTCATCAAAAGAAACGGACTGAACAAATCATCGTGCCAGTAACTCTACCTAGAAGACTAGAGATCCTAAGATTTAGGTTCAAAGATATCAAAAAAAAATCATTGATGATGATTCTGCATTGCGAAAATTATTTTATGGTCCAACAAGGATAAGGCATTATGAACTTTTAATTATTTCTAAGTTTGATATAGGATATGTCAAATAGTGTATCTACAGAATAATACATTTAGAAATCACCTATATGAGTGTGAAGTTTAAGTCACTTCAAGGAGGATCTAGTAAGGCTAGTTCTCTACGCACTTATGAATCAAGAAGTGTTTATGGTTAAAACGAATAAAATAATGAGAACCAAAATTAGTTAAAGGGTTAATTATGTGACTTATGTTGTCTAGGTATACATCAAAGATCGATGTTTTAAAGGTATAAAATCTACTGCTTGGCCGAGTATATCCGATATATGATCACTATGGAAAGTTCAAAGAGAAACTTACTTATCCAAATGCAAATAATCCTTACTTATGAATCACACAACTTTTAAGTATATGTTTTAAATCAGAGTCATTTTTCATTCATGTAGGAGATTGTTGGATTAAGTAAGGTATGATTAAGTAAAGTTGTGAATTGAGAAATGAAAATTGAGAAATGTAGGAGAACCAAGTGAAAGGAAAAAATGAAGAGTCATTTCTCCCTCATTGGTAGAATATCCTTTAGCTCTTAAAAGGTCAAATAGAGAGTGCCCCTTCATACCACTGTCGTCGTCGCTCAACTTCAATGTGATCGATTGATAATTTTTTAGACAATATTTATTTTATCAATCTCATTAGATTTTCTTTTTTGAGATTGATGATTAATTAATTTATTACATTATTAATTAATTTATTCATGAATTAGTTATTAATTAAATCAATCATAGATTATGAATTAATGTAATCAAAATTTTAAATTTTGCAGAACTATTTGGAAGGAACTTGTTCCTTCCAAACAGACATTCCATTTTCCAAAGATGTCATAACTATTCTAAATAGATAAGATTGTTCTGAATAGACATGATCAGACTTTTTCATCCCATTTCGTTGACTATAAATAGAGAAGATTTCTGCATTTCTCAAAAATCAATTTCATTCCTTCTTCTGCATATATTTTCTTAAAAACAAAGTAGAATTTTTGTGTGATTTTGTTGTTGTTCTCCAAATTCGCCAAAGTTATCGAAATTTGAGATATCACTACTTAACATTTATCTGTTTTATCATGAGAGAAAATAATCCATAACCTTAATACAGTGAGTAGATTAAATTACTTAAAGACCGTGAATTCTACAAACTCAAATACATTTGTCTTTCTTCCTATTTCATAATTTATTATTTTTGCATTGCTTGTCTGAATACAGGAAATAGGATAAAGTACTCGCCTCCAACTCCTTTGCTTATTCAAACTAACTCTATCTGAAGCAAAATGTTTCTCAATTACAAAACCTACCAAAGCTTCTAAATAAGGATATATTATGTTAGCAGTCGATGGGCAACTAGAATGGAGTGTCAAAAGTCAGAACTTGTTAGGAGAGGCAGTCGCATTGGGAACCAATTCATGTTGAAAAGTGCAATCTAATACAACGGTGCTTGGGAATTATAATGTTGATTTGATTGTGTCATAATAGAGCGTAGAATAGAATATCAGGAACTAGTTTGAACACGTATATCGTACTGCAATCGAAATGATTTGAAAATAAATTGGATCTTGCAATACTATACCAAAGCAGCAGAAAGAAGAGGAATAAGTATATTGTATTGTAGTGCATGCATTCAACTCTATTGGCTAATGGAACAACTATCCAACCTTCTCTGAATCCCTAAAAATGTGATTGCAGAGAATCAAACTTGCTGACACCTTATAACCATTTACATTTAGGTCAAAAAAAATAATATGTAATGTACAACTGCAATTACCAGGATCATCACAATATGGTGCCTAATAACCAAATATGCAGAAACAAACAATAAGCAATAAGGCTTAGCCTGCCCCTTGGATGACTCATCAAAGCTCGACTTGAAGATACCCTGAATAAAATTTGAAATCAAGTGTCAGATTAACAAACCTCAACTTCACACAAATATCGTAAACAAACACTGGACACAACTCCCTCCCTGCACCAACTATGCCTCAATCCCAATTAAGTTGAGTTGGCAATTTGAACCCTCACAGACCATATCATACCAATATTATATGGAAAAAACAAGCACTAGAAATTACCACAGTTTCTATAGGCATATAAATCTTGGACACAACTCTCTCACTACACCACTCCCCAAAAAATCATGTCAGTAACAAATGGTAGCGACTGTTAGACTTGGGAATGGTAAAGTGAAAATCATGGTACGAGGAATGAGAACAGCATTACTATTTTCATTGTTGGCAAGAATCAACAATGTTTGACCTGAATCTAATGTCTATATTTTGATCACCAAATGTTATTCCTACACTTAAAGAAATGCAGACAAAATTGTAGATTCTTCCCCAAAAAAACAATGAGAAGCTCTAAGAAATTACCAAATTCCATCAATTCTATCTGCAATCATCTTCCCTTGCCCTGGAATAAGACCTGAAGTACTGAGCGATTTGAATGCATGACCTGCACGACAGAAGCAAATTTTTAAGTTCACTAAACATAAATTTTTTTTCCAAAATTTTCAAAGATTTGTATAGATACCTTTTTCTTGGTCAGCTTCCTCGTCATTTATCAACCGTTCAGATTCAGAATCTATATTTATTGCAAGTTGATCTGCAGATCCCTTCCGCAAAGTTCGTACATGAGCAGCTGATGTAACTGAAGAAGAGGCTAGATTCTTACTAACTGGTACCTGCAGCAAGAAGAATGTAGCAGCTTAGACTGCTTTGCACAAACATTTTCTTCCCAGTTCATAGAAAAAAGAAGTCAGAACACTAAAAGGGCAGCCTGGGCACAAAGCATCTCATGTTCACGCATGGTCCTGTGAAGGGCTGACCCAAAGGGGTGTAATATAGACAGTCTATCCTAATGCAAGCATCAGATTTTGATTACATGGCTCGAACACGTGAAATACAGGTCACATGAAAACTTATGATCAAGGCCTAAATCAACAAAATTATTGCTTCTTCCTTACACATAACTGAAGCAGAGGGATGTTATTGAAGGTATCTGATGACCATATCATTTTGGACAAGTCAAAACAAGCAGTCTCAAAGGCACAAACACTAAATCTTCAGAACGCATAAGCAACATAGATGGCTTATATTTCCCCACCCTAACTTGTATGAGATGGAGAAAATTTGGCCATGACCATACTCAAGGGGTTATCTGGTCAGCAGAAAATGGCACATCAAAATATCTTGAAGGCCATAAGGTCAATTAAATTGGTTGCAATTCTGCTTGACCTTGTCTTGGTGATGCCACTTGGGCATTTCATGGTGGCCTAAGTAAATCACCTTATGTGCATACTTAGCGTGATTATCGCTTTTATGCATTTTCTGATCTATCTTGCATTACATTATATATCATGTGATTATCGCTTTGATGCATTTCCTGATTTATCTTGCATTACATTATATATACACCAATAATTTACTATATTATGCCATCCAGTATTTCCAATAGGAACCAAATTATTTTTCTCAGGTTTTCCAAATTAATAGAACAAAGGAATTAAACCATTGCTTAATTATTATGCATTTGCCAAAAGATGTTTTTTAAATCAATTTTTCAAAAGACTTGTAAATCTCGGCCTCTTTAGGTATACCTAAGCAGATGTATCCTTGAAGAAAAAGAATAGAAGCACGAGCCAACTAAAAGATGGCATTGCTAAGGAATGCAATGCAATGACTTATACTGAAAAAGGAATGCGATGTATTGCAATCAAAATTACCACATCTTGAGCTTCAGATATCTCTGACTGAGTAGGCAAGGAAGCTGCTTCAAAGATGCCTCTTTCCTGATTGATCTCAAGTGGTGTAACCTTAAGTTGATTAAAATTTTCAAGTGATTCAACCTTACTTGATAAGTCCTCAACAACCTTTTGAGTAAAATGTAAGTCAGCAAGCAGTTCCTCCGTTTTGGCTTTCAAATTTTCAGATTCCATGACTTTGGCACCAATCAGCTTATCAAGCACTGGTAAAAACCCTGTCACTGGAGTCGCTTTCTGGAGATCAACCAAATTATTACCCCCCAGCTTCTGTATAATATTTCCCAAACCAATTGAGAATTCCGACAACTCATTCTTCATCTTTGTGTAGTCCTCCTCACATCTAATGTGCTCTTCAACTTCCTCCTTCAAATTCTCAATTTGTAGCCCCTGTTTCTCAAGGCTCGATTGTAATTCTTTTTTTTCATGAGACAGTGAGCTCATCTGGAGCTGCAATCTTGGGAAAGTATCAACTACATAAAAGAGCTTCCTGACATCAGGTGAATCATAGACCTCTGCATCTCCCACATCAGGCACAATGAGTGTTTCAATCTCATTTAGTTTATCAAAAAGAGATCTCATATGAGATGCTGAGAGAGTTAAGTCTTCAGCCTCTGAAAGAATAGCATCAAAACAGGCCATGAGAAAACTGCTATAGCCACAAGCCAACATTTTTCAAAATTTAAGGGAGCTAAACATAGTAAACACAATGAGTACCTTGAAAATTCAGTGAAGCTTTAGCATTGAGAGAGAAAAGTTCAGCTTCTTTCGCCTTGATATTATTCTCTTTTGCCTGATAATCCTCTAATTTAAGCTTCATCTCATGGCAACGATCATTTAATTCTTCTAGATTAGTCTCCAGATGGGAGATCCTCTCTTGTTGGATATCCTTTTCTTCCAAGACTTTCACACAAGTATTATTGCTTTCTTCCAATTTAACCTGCAAATCTTTAACAGTACCAACCATCACATCCATCACAGGTTTTAACTGTTCAGTGAGATGGTGGTTCTGTCTAGCCGCCAACAGCAGCTTCGCAGCAATCCATGTGGATTGGCTGCTATCAAGATCCAAGTGATGATTTACTAGAGCATCTTCACCAAAATTTGCTAATTGCTCGGGTGAGGTTTCCTTCAACTTTTCCAGGCCAAAGTTGGAGCCAAGTTCAGACAATCTATTTTGAGTTAAAGCCAGTTCATTAATTGCATCCCTAAAAGCGGAAAGTAGAACTTTAAGATCCCTTTCCAATGACTGTATGGTATTTTCCTGCACTTGCCTACCAACTTCTGCATCTCTAGCCTTTCGCTTAAGAGATTCTGCCAGTTCAATCACAGGTAGAGCTTTGCTTTTTGTTAACTCTAGTTTTTTAAGTATGGCTTTAATCAAATCATCCATCAATGCAGAGTAACATCCAATGTTCTCAGCAAGAATCTTGTTTCTCAATTGGAATCCATCCACAATTTTCCCAAGATGCAATGTGATACTGTCACCATCAGTTGCATTTGGTTCACCATTGGCTACTTCCTCGTTAAGAGATACCGAAGGAATTGAGAAAGATGAGTCATCCTAGAAAAAGAACATAGCAGAGGTAAGAGAAGATACATCAAGGACATGCAGATCACCTGATCATATCACAAGTATAGGTAACATAAGTATATCCATCCAAGCACAGGTTTTCCTATAAATAACTCAATGTAATACCTATCACTTGTCAACTGCAAAATTCGAAAAACAAAAATCATTCTAATGACAGAACAAGCAAGCAAGGGACAAGTGCATGTGTAACTGATCCAAAGCATATAAGAATTAAGATCCCACCAAGTTATTCATTAATGAACAAAAAAAGCAAACAGGCAATCCACCAGCAAATGGAACGAGTAATAACCTGAAATTAAAACGACCAATGATTTCATATATATATATTCTTAAATTGTTATTTTACAATTCAAGATATGTATTATGAATGTACCACCATGAATTAATCTACCTCACCAAATAGATATAAGATGCTGAAAGCTATATAGACAAATTCAAAATTTCTCAACTACTTCAGATTTCAGAAATATTTCAGGTAGTTTATTTTTCTAACAAAAGAAAGCACACCATAAACCCATAAGGAAAAAAGGCAAGCAATCAGTCACTCAAATAAACTTTCTAGCAATAAGGTTTGTGACAGGGAGGTGGAAGATTACTCAAAGATAAAAGAAAGAACAAGGAAAAAAGGAAGAGGAAGAAGAAGAAGAAGGTGCGATGAGGCTATCACATGATTACCTCAGTAGGAGAACCTGGTAGCACTTGAGTATCTACTTCAGAAAAAGAATCCCAGATTTCTTTAAGAAGAAGATCCATGTCTTTTAGGCTCTCAAACTTTTCTTCAAAAGTTTTCTGGAGAGAGGAAAATAAACCCTTATCTCTCAAAAGTAACTGAAGACGGCTAAGATGGGTGGAGAGCTCCAGAACTTTAGTTTCTATGCTGCCTTGTGATCCAGCCAACTCTTTCATGCAGGCATCTACCTTGGAAGTCAGAACAACAATTTCCTCTTTTGCATTCTTCTTATCATTAGCAAGACTGGAAATTTTGTTTTCGGAATTCAGCAAAGCATCTTCTAGTGACTTTACAGTCATGAAAGCATCATGTAGCTTACTGTTTTGGATATCCGCTTCCCCTTTGAGCTTCTTTATCTCGTTCTCTAGCTCAACTCTACCAACTTGTACCCTGTCATTTTCCTCAGTAAGCAGAGATATGTTTTTCTCTGCCTGAACTAGTGCGTCCTTAAGGGATTGTATATTTTCATCTGCCATCTTTAGTTTGTTGGTATGGAAAGAGACTTCCTCCTTGACTTTCTGTAGCTCAGATTCAGCAGCATCTTTACCAAGTAAAGCTTCTTCTTTCTCATTCTTTAGTACTAAAACATTCTTCTCTGCCAGGGACAGAGCCTCCTCAATGGATTTTCTATCCACCAGCACATTCTCAAACTCAACAGTTTTAGCAGAAGCTTCTTCCATTGCTTTTTCTAATGCTTTTTCAGCTAATGCCTTAGCAGCTTCTAACTTATTTTTGTCCTCCAGGAGTTCTGAGATGTTGTTCTCCGCAGCACATAATGCATCTTCTAGAGATTTAATGGTTTTCTGGACCTCCAACAATTTGTTAGCTAAAGAACTGGCTTCATCTTTAACTCGCCCCAACTCCTGCTCCACCTCCATCTTTGCAGTTTGTCTTTCACTTAAGTATCCTGAAATCCATCTGACCTTTTCTATGGGATCTTTAAAAGCCAAGTCAGTGGGGAGAACAACACCATCAAGTGACTCGACAACCTTTTGAAGCATGTTATTCCTTTTCCCTAAGAACTGCTCTAGTTGATCCCTTTGATCCTTCGTTGCAACAAGATCAGCCTCTAGTTGAGGGATACGGTCCATCTCAGCTGAGAGCTTATCAATCTGCAGCCTTTGGTCAGCAGATAGAGATTCTTGCAGATGCAAATCTGACTTCAACTTCTCTATTTCAGCACTCTTCTCATCCAATGCTCCTTTCAATTTTTCTCGTTCTTGGACAAGCCCTTTGCCTTTTTTAACTGCCATAGACAACTTTTCTCTAAGTAAGGAAACTTTGTCCTCGTATTGTTCAAGATTCTTCTCCAAAGATTTCTTTTCTTCCTTTAAAGCACAAAGTTCCTCAGTAACCTTGACAGAATGGTTTGACAATCTATTCAACTCTGCTTTATCCAACATCTCTTCTGTAAGCATTTGACCATATAACATCAATTCCAAATCCCTAAGGTACAAATTACTCTGGATCTGCTCGAAGGACTCGAATTGATGCTTATAGGATTCAAGAGAGGCACTACTTTCTTCTTTTATATTTTTGACACATTTCTTAATGAGTGCAGTCATGTCAGATTGGCTTTGATACACCAATTTTTTATCATGTGTGTTGATCTTAGAAGCCTCTAGCAGCATACTGATGATTCTATCCGTATCCATAAAAGCCTGATGTTCTTTCTGGGCAAGCACCACATATTTATGATTTAAATCCTCCAATTCCTCCTGAAGATAGCTTTTATCCTGTGCCTCTACCACAAGAAAAGCAGTAAGCCGACCAATCTCATTATTTGCAGCCTCTTTTGCTGCTCCCATCTGCTCATGTAATATTCTTACATCTTCTTTAGCCAGATTCAATGATTCCAGGAGCCAAGAAACCTGCACATCGGGTCCACTTGATTGTATGGGCTGGGGAAAATCGAATAATGACAAGGAATCTCTCACACTTTGGAGTTGCAAAGATGTCATATTCAATGCATTCATCTCATCTGCAAGCCACTTGACTTTCTCAATTGTATCTGTTGACTGAAATTGCTCACTTCCAGGGGCCTTGGACAATATTTCTTCACATTTTTGAAGTATCATCTCCTTTTGAATGAGAGCTTCCTGCAGTGAAGCAGCTAAATTTTCGCTTCTCCCAAGTAACTCCTTTGTTCGTTCCGCAGCTTCAAGACTATTCAACTTCTCTTGCAACTCAATTTGATACCTCTCCAATTCACTAGTTTTCTCAGACAGTGACTGCTTCAAAGCATCACGCTGCTGAACTAATGCCTTTCCTTTTGTCACAGCCAAGCTAAGCTTCTCTTTGGTATTAGCATACCTTGCCCTCTCCTGTTCAATTTCAGCATTCAGCTTTGTAATTTCAGCATTTGCATTCTCAACCATCAATTTATGTTTATTAAGTTCCTCAGACAGTTTTTCATTTTCATCACTTAAAAAACTCAGATGTTGGTTTAGATTCACTTCTCTTGTTCTAAATTCAGCCAATGTATCATGTACAACCACCAACACCCCCATTGCATCTTGCATATTATGGACTGGTGCAACTTCAGTTAACCTCCATCTAAGTTGGTCAACTTCAGAAAGAAAAGCGTTATACTTCTCAACTAAGAACGAGATCCTATTCTTGACATGATACATTTTTCCTGTTACTGACTCATCAGAGAATTCTTCTTGAGGAATCACTGAAGCAAGAGAAGCTAAGATCTCATTAGCGATCTCTGTCATATGATGTTCCTTCTCAAGTTGAACCACAGAAAAGTGAGCAGAATTTTCTTGTTCTGAATTTAAATGAGAAAGAGCAACATCTCGTTCCACTGAAAACTCAGAAACCTTTGAATTGAGGGCATCAATTTCTTGATTCTTCACATGTATCATGTCATTAAGTTCTCTGACTCTGCTCTCAGTCTGAACACGCTCATCCAGAACTTCTTTAAGAAACTTGGAGACATTTGTTACCACCTCATGCAGTGAGGCACCAGAGGCCAAATCCTTGACTCCTGCTTCACTATGGTGAAGATTCTCAACTAACTCACTGTCATCCTTATTTGGCAGTGATCGAATATCAATCAGATCCTTGAATTGATTGTTTAGGCGAGTGAGTTCATACATAGACGCTGCTCTTTCTTCCTGCACATAGAGCCTGAGTTGAGAAAATAAATATCATAGATTATAGCAGTATTTATGGGAAACTACCTTAAATAAAACCAACCTCATCTTCTCGAGCAATCCGATCTTTTTCAGCAACACTGTCATTTAGCAATTTGCGCAAGTGTTCTACCTCAGCTTTCAAGTCCCGATCATGTGCTCCATTTCTCAATCCTTCCAGTAGACTATCCTGTGCATCCTTGCTTACATACTGCGGAGTTTCAGGACTTTCTATGACATCAGGGCAATCCACAAACATATCCTCCCGTCCCCCATCTTCTGCCATTCTTGCATCTTTTGTATTATTCTCTGCATACTCTGCTGCAGCCATTGAAACCCCACTGTTTAGATCCACAGCATCCACCTGAAAAGATTTTGTCCAAGACAAGCACTAAGGATATTCATTTACAAGACTAACATATGAGCCATCAAGTTACTAAAAGGTAATTGGAATGAATATGAAAACAATAAGACAATAGTGAAGGTTTTAAATACGGAAGAACCAAAAAAGACTTTTTTTTTTTTTTTGAAGTAGAGAACCAAACAAGACTTTTCTTAAGATGCAAATTTCAGGCTAGCAAATATGACTGTACACTTTTATCCTGCCATTCCTTTACCTCAATATTTATTCACTTCAAGTAGAATAATTTCATATTCTCCACCAATTATTCTCTAATATATATGAAGTAAGCGCATAATTCAATTAAGATACCAATCCCATTTGGTAGCAAAAATAAGGCTATGGAGATATGGCGTGGAGTGATTGATAATTGTGAAAAAAGGATTTCAAAATGGAAGGCTCAATATCTCTCTTTTGGAGAAAGTACAATTCTGATAAATAGCATCTTGGATGCTCTAAACACCTACGTTATGACCCTGTTTTAATTACCAGAAAAAGAAGTTGAATTAACTAAGAAGAAACTTTTTGTGGCAAGGATGTAAGGAGACTAAAGCTTCAATCCTGTTAACTGGAAATCAGTTATGTCGAGCAAAAAAGAATGCAGCTTAGGGATAAAAATTTCAGGTCACATAATAAAAGCTACTATGGAAATGGCTCTGGAGATTCAACACAGAAGATAGTGCTTTATGGAGGAGGAGGATCATCCACAAAATATGAGCAGCAAGATCAATGGATCACTCCTTCACTAATCTCTACCGATGGAACAAACATTTGGAAGACAGTTTGGAAGTTCTGGGAGGAGTATGCCCTGAACATTAGATTCACAGTTGGAAATGGAAGAAGAATTTCCTTTTGGTGTGAGATTTGGTTAAGGCACGGGCCTCCAAAAGATATATTCCCAGACTTATTCTGCCTAACAACTTCATCTGAATCTTTAATAGAGGGGATGCAGAGCTCACAGGGACAGAATCTCTCCTTCACAAGAATCCTAAATGGTAAGTAGCTGAAATGCTACAGAGTTTGGAAACTTCCCATGGTAACAGCAATGCAGAAGATTCAGCTACTGTGGTAATTATTCTTGTCCTTAGCAGGAGGATTTAATTGGGTGATGCCGACTCAAACCAGGAACTTCCTGTGATACTGGAATGATATCAATACAGGAAATGGTGGAGGACGACCCCAGCATGTGTCTGGTGGACAGGGAAGATCTATGTAGAAGGGAGAGGGTTTCCATGTAAACGTTTCGGTTTCCCTAGATTGTCGTATGATCCAATCGAAGTGTATATATATATTAACCATGGCACTCAAAGAAACAATAAGCCTTGTAATAAAACTCAAGTTTAATACCTTGGGGACACAATATGGAGTCAATATGTTTTATGGTTTTGTAGCAGATTTATTGTTTAGAAAACAGTGGATAAGAAGAATAGAACCTAAACCCTCGGGGGTTGGCCCGGTGGTAATAGACTTGAGCCTTGGGGTTTTCTCCCTTTCAAGGTCTCAAGATCGAAACCCATTGGGTGCAAACAATTTGTGAAGGCCATCGAACTGGGTAAAACCTGAATTAACCGTAGTGCACTTGCGGGAAACTCCTTGCCGAGGGCCTGTGCACCCCCGAAATTAGTCGAGGCTCTAAAAACTCAGACACCCGGTGCAAATCAAAAAGAGAATAGAACCTAGACTTGTTCTAACTAAAACCTTGAGTAAGTCAACTATACAAGTGTGGAAAATATTTGAACATATGTTACTGTTGAAAGCAGACGGAGCTTCTGGATCAGCAGACCGAAAGAAATAGGAGGTGTATCCGAAGAATTAAATTGAACAGTTTTTTGTCTTTCGGGAAAACAATAGTAAAGCAAAGTAGGGAAGAGGACACATTTCAAGATACAAGATAAGCAATTTCCACCTGATTAAGAGCAACAGCCTCCCCTCCATCAACAACCCCACGTGAACCATCCTTCTCATTAGATTTGGAACCATCTTTGACCTTCTCTTTATCTGACATTGCATGCCCCAATCTCCCAAATCCAGCTTCTATTTTCCAAAAGGGTTTCTGAAAAGCAAAATATCAATGGTAAGAATTATGATCAAAATTTACCTAGGGGGATTTTTTGAGTTGTTGGAGAAGACGATGATGGGGTGCCTGGATCTTTGATTTTCTAGCTGCGCAAATCACGTGAACAATTGCAATTTTGTACTCTCCGTCTTGAGACTTCTCACTGTTGATATAACGACGTCGTCGGATGGCTCAACTGCCACTTGTGTACTTGATACTTACAACTTGAGATAATTGCTGACAAGGAAAAAATGAATCTTAATACAAACCAAGATGAAAAAAATATTCCAAATTTTTATCATCTAAAATAATTTCTAAATAATTGAGATGAGATTCATTTTATTAAGAGAAAAGAGTTTAAAATGTCCTTCAATTATTGAAAATGATACAAAAATATTCTCATTCACATATTGGCCATAAAATATTTTTGTCATTCACCTTTGGATCTAAAAATGTGTGTCATTCACTTTTTTGGCTTAATTTATACACTTAAAACTAACAATCCTTTTTTTTTCTTTTAATTATTTATTATATTTTATTTTATCATGGAATAAAGTAAACCCATCTCTATTAGATTTCTTTTCATAATTTATCCAAACTGAAATAATGTATCTTTTTAACACCCTCAATTTTTTCTTTTACAAAAAAATCTAATATTTTTTTTAATATGTTTTATTTAAGTTTGTTTTCTAGCAAATTTTCCGGCAGCACGATTCTCTCTCGCGTCTCAACACAGAACTGATTAGAAGAAAGGAAGTCGGTAGCTCCAGATTCAGAAAGTCTCAAAGCATTCTATAGGAGTTCACGATTTTTCAATGATCTCTTTCTTTCTCCCGGAAGAATCTTTCTTTCTTCATTGATCGAACTATTCCGACGATCTCTTTCTCCAATAATATCGAGCAATTCCAACGAGGGTTTCTTGTCTTATCTTTGAACTACTCAGATCCCCGCGGCTTCTCAGTGAAACTTCTCACTCTCCGGCGATCTAGATTCTGGCGAAGTTACAGTTTCTTTTCCAGTACAGTCAACAGTTTTTTTTATTAAAACCGCTAGGTGATATCTTCAATCTCTTGTTATTTCTTAGTCTAATTAATTATATTGCCCCTAGTTTTTATGAGTGTATTATTAGGGTTTCTTGTTCTTAATCGAGTATTAGTGTTTTGGATTGTTCATTTTAGCATATCGATTATTTTTTTAGCATATTGAGTATTTTTTAGCATACTGATTGTTCCCTCATTCTAGAATACTGATTATTATGTATTGTGCTTGTCGTGATTTTTTTTCATATATCCGTAGATTTACCATTGCAGTCACTGTAGTGTTGGATATTTCTTGTTGTTACACATATTATTGTATATTCTTACTTAGCATAGTGGGTGTCTTTTACTTGTTTTTCATATCATGAATAGTAAGTAGTGTACCGTATATTTCCCTGTGTTGTTTGTTGGGTTGCATAGTTTTTCACTAGATTGCTTCCTGATCTTGGTAGCTTAGTATTCTATTACTTCTTAAAGTTTAGTGGCGTCAGGATCTAATGATAGACTAGGGTCATGTCGTCTGTTGGGGTTGGGGTCGGGGGTAAGGGATAGGGGTGGTGAGAGGGTCAAATGCTTATTTAAGTTAAGGATAGTGTCGTGGAATATAAGATTACTAACAAGAAAATCCATAAAGCAAGTAAAATGTCTTAAAAGGAGATATATTAATATAGTGTGTGTTCAGAAGACCAGATGGGTAGGTACCAAAGTATGGGACGTGGATGAGTTTAAGTTGTGGTACTCGAGTGACTCTTGGGATAGAAATGGTGTAGGTATCCTAGTAGACGAGGACTTTAGGGATTATATGATTGAGGTTAGGAGGGTTAATGATAGGATGATATTTATCAAACTCGTGGCTGGTAGGCATGTAGTGAACATAGTTAATGCTTATGCGCCCCAAGTAGGCCTAGATAAGGAAGTCAAAAGGCTCTTTTGGGAAGATCTAGATGAGGTTGTGTGAGGATACCGAAGATAAAAAAAATCTTCATTGGGGGTGACTTTAATGGGCATATTGAGGCGACTACTAGCGGGTTTAAAGATATTCATGGAGGCTTTGGCTTTGGGGAGAAGAATAGAGGTGGGATGTCTCTCTTGGATTTTGCCAAAGCCTTTGAGTTAGTTATTGCTAACTCATGTTTCCCCAAGAGGGAAAATCACTTGATTACCTTCCATAGTATGGTAGCTAACACTCAGATGGATTACCTAGTTCATCGAAAGGGCGATAGAAGTCTATGTAAGAATTGCAAGGTTATTCCGAGTGAAAATATTTCCACTCCACATAGGCTTCTAGTGATGAATTTAGAGATCAAGAGAGATAAGAAGAAGGAGGTTATATGCCCAACCGAAGATTAGATGGGGATGCCTTACTCCTGCCCTTTCCTGAGAGATGGAAGAAAAGTTGAGAAACTTAGAGACTTGAAGTAGTGGCGGAAATGTGAACAATATGTGGGACACTACTACTGGCTATATTAGAAAGGTAGCTACTGAGGTACTAGGAATTTTGAGAGAGACCTTTGGTAGACGTCAGGGCGACTGGTGGTGGAATGATGAAGTTCAGGGCAAAGTGAAAGATAATAAGGTTGCCTACATGAAGTGGTTGGAATGTAGGGATGAAAATGAAAAAAGAAGGCTTAAGGAGATTTATAAGACAGCTAAGTCAGAAGCAAAGATGGCGGTGACAAGTGCTAAGATAGCAATGTTTGAGCGCATATATGAAGAGCTAAGTGATAAAGACGGGGACAAGAGATTGTATAGGCTCGCTAAAGAGAGAGAAAGAAAAGCTTGCGACTTGGACCAAGTGAAGTGCATCAACGATGAGGAGGGTGAGGTGTTGGTGGATGACACTTCCATTAAACTATGATGACAAGCTTACTTTCATAAACTCTTAAATGAAAAAGGAGATAGAGATATTGAGTTGGGTAAGTTGGCACACTCCGAAAGTCGTCGTAATTTTGGTTATTGCAGGCGGTTCAGAGTTGAGAAGGTTAAAAGGGCTATTAGTAAGATGAAAAGAGGTAGGGCGATCCAACCAGATGAGATTCCGTTAAATTTTTGGAAGAACATGGTCAAGGATGGCATAGAGTGGTTGACTAGACTGTTTATACTATTATAAAGACTGTTAAAATACCTGATGAATGGAGGAGGAGTACAATGGTTCTATTGTACAATAATAAGGGGGATATTCAAAATTATAACAATTACAAGGGTATCAAGTTGTTAAGTCATATTATGAAGGTTTGGGAGAGAGGGTGGAGATGAGGGTGAGAAGAGTAGTGTCTATTTTGAAGAATCAGTTTAGATTCATGCCGGGGCGGTAGATTACTGAAGCAATTCATCTTGTTCAAAGATTGTTGGAGAAATATAGAGAAAGAAAGAAGGACCTTTATATGGTGTTCATTGATCTCGAGAAGGACTATGACAAAGTTCTAAGGGATATCTTATGGAGATGTCTAGAGGTGAAAGGTGTCCCAATGGCATATATCAGGATGATTAAGGACATGTACGACGGAGCCAAAACTCGGGTAAGAATGGTGGAAGAAGACTCAGAGTATTTTTCTGTTGAGATGGGACTCCATCAAGGATCTGTGTTGAGTCCTTTCTTGTTTGCCTTAGTGGTGGATGAGCTGATGCGATCTATCCAGGAGGAGGTTTCATGATCTATGTTATTTGTAGATGGCATAGTACTGATTAATGAGATTCAGACTAAAGTTAATGATAGGTTGGAGGCTTGGAGATACATCTTGGAGTCCAAAAGATTCGAACTGAGTAGGACCAAAACTAAATACTTGGAATGCAAATTTAGTGTTGCAAGGAATGAAGTAGATATTGATGTGAGGCTTGCCGCTCAACCTATCCTCAAGAGGGATAACTTTAAGTATCTGGGGTCCATCATCCAGAGTAGTGGCGATATCGATTATGATATCACACATCATTTTGGGGAAACATGGACTAAATGAAGGCCTGACTCTGGAGTATTGTGTGACAAGAAGATACCACCTAAAATCAAAGTTAAATTTTATAGAATGGTGGTTAGACCATCTTTGTTATATGAGGTGGAGTATTGGCTAATAAAAAATGCACATGTTCAGAAACCGCATGTCGCGGAGATTAGGATATTGAGATGGATGTGTGATCACACCAGGAGTGATAAGATTAGGAATGAGACCATTCGAGAGATGCTAGAGGAGGCCCCTGTGACTGATAAGATGAGGGGAACGAGACTGCGATAGTTTGGACATATGCAAAGAAGGAGTACCGATACTTCTGTTAGGATGTGCGAGAGGTTGGTGTTGGGAGTTACACGAAGGGGTAGAGGTAGACCGTAGAAGTATTGGGAGGAGGTGATCAAACAAGATATGACAAAACTTGATCTCACCGAGGACATGATCTTAGATAAAAAGGAGTTGAGGTCGCGAATTAGAGTAGCAGACTAATTAGTTGGTAGTGTTAGGTGGATGTCTGGCCTTGGGGTATAGTAGGGTAGCGAGAGTAGTCATTGTATATCATGTATTGTCATTATCTGTCGTATATGTGTTAATTTTATCGTATTTACATACTATCATGTGCTTTTCGTTATTAGTCTCTCTTTTTGTTCCTTTTCCTTTCCTTTTTGTCATATCTAATTTATTCTGCTTATGGGTTTTTGAGACGAGGGTTCCCAGGAAACAATCTCTCTACTTCTATGAGGTAGTGGTAAGGTCTGCGTACATTCTACCCTCCCTAGAGACCACTTGTGGGGTTCCACTGGTATGATGTTGTTGTTGTTGTTATTAGGGTATAAAGAAATCTATTACGCCCTCCGCTCACTATTGGATGTCAAAATTTTTCTAAAGTTTCATTTTTGCTTGTCATTTTGGAGAAATCAAGATAGGAAGATCTTTTTTATTTTTACCTATTTTACCCACAATTTACTTAAAAAGTTAACATTTTTGAAAAATGTAGAATTTCTTGAAAATATACAATGATCAATTCATCTTTAGATTACCTAGGCCATATTTCTTGAAAAATCATAAATACTATTAAATCAAGAAACACTTCTACTTGTCATTGTATTGATAATATTAAATGTATTAGAAATTGAATTATTACGTTAATGTATTATCAAATAATAGGGGCAAAATTATAATTTCACTATACTAATCATTATTTTCTTAATAGTTGTGTCAAGCTAAAATTTGATACTTCCTCTGTCCCATATTATACGAGCACTTTTTATTTTATGTGTTTATTAAGAAATCATTAATGCACTAATGAACTTTAACATTTTACCCTTTATTTATATCAATGTATATTAAATTAAGTTTAAAAAATCTTTAATACACTAATTAATGGTGGGGTAAAGTGAGAAAAAAATAATTAATTTTATCTTAATTTAGTAAGTGTCCATATAATATGAGACAAATATTTGTAGAAAGATGTTCATATAATATGGGACGGAGGTAGTATCTAAATAGTGAGCGGAGGGAGTATTTTGGCTTGGATAAAATATGTAAAAAAAGTTATTAAAAAAATTAAATAAACTAGTAGTTTTACTCTAGGTTTTATTTAAAAAAAATAGGATCATGAAGAAGGTATCTTTTGTTTTATTTAATAAATTATGGGGATTTAACCCCAAAACAAACTATTAAAAAAATTAAAGAAAAACTATTAGATTTTTTTTTGTAAAAAAAAAATTAAGAGTCTTAAAGAGATACATTATTTTAGGTTGGATTAATTATGAAAAGAAATCTAATAGAGATGGGGGTTTACTTTATTCCATAAGAAAATGAAACATAATAAATATTTTTTTTAAAAAATAATTGTTAGTTTCAAGGGTATAAATGAGCCAAAAATGTGACTGAAAGGTATTTTTGGATCCAAAGGTAGATAGCAAGGGCACTTTATCCCAATAGATAGATGAGGGCTATTTTTGTATCATTTTCAATAGTTCAAGGGCGTTTTAGGCCCTTCTTCATTTTATTAATGACAAAAGAAAATTTTTAAAGTTAAATTATTTCTAATTATAGTAAGATAGCATTCTTTGTGTGATGGAATAAAAAAATGGGTTCCACATAAAATGAGAGTGCCTATACATTTCTCTCAAACTAGAAAAATGTGTGTAATACCCTTAAAGTTGGAAAGTCGAAATAAGAAAAAGAAAACCTTGCAGAAAACGGGGCGTATCAACTAAAAAGAAATTGTACATGTCGAATGGATCAGAGAAGGCAGGATTCCCCTACAAACAATTCAAGCTAAAATTGATTATTGCTCTTATATGGTTCGAACTACCTATGGAATATTGGGCATCAAAATTTGAATATTTCTAGATGAGTAATAATTTTACTACTTGTCTCCAGTTCCTTCAGAATCGATAGTCTATCCTAAGTTGCTAAAGCAAGTTCCACGAAACCTATTTTCGGGTCATAAGACACTCTACAGGCCATAAGGATCGTGGAATTCCTTGAATGTTTGAAAAAGATTTTAAACTTTGAGTAAATTTTGGCAAACCAAGTTTACGGGTCATACAAGGAACTACAACCCGTGTAAAGAGATAGTAAAACAGAAAGTTTGAAAAAAACACAAGCCTCCATATTTTTTTTATTAGCCAACAAGACGGCTCGTGGAACCAATTATGGATCGTAGAATGATCCATAGAAATAAAAGACTTAGCAATGATAAAACTCAGAACCATGAACCTCGTTGTATGGGTCACACGAAGTTTCACGTTCCTTAGTTGTTGATCGTAAAATCTATCTATACTTTAAAAATAATGAAAAGAATGAGAACCTAAGAAAGATTTCTATGACTCATAATAGGAACTATGAATCATAGATTGAATTCGTGGAAAATGGACTAAATATTGAGTTGCAGTACTTTTCTACGGATCACAACCGTAAATAATTTTATGATCCATAATCTTAACCCATAGAAGAAAGTCAAAAACCTCAAAATTAAATTCAAGATTCACGAGAGGGGTTCTGCGATCCATAGGACGAACTACGACCTGTAAATGTTGATCATAGACTTCTCTATAGTTTTTAAATGAGGAATATTTTGAACTTTTTCTACTCTCCTAACCCCTTAGCTACATCGTTATGGACCTATAAACTATTCATAATCTTTTTTAGCCTAAGAATTACCTCATTCCCATTCATTCACCCAATTCTCTCGACTCTTCTTCTCCAATAATCCTCCGAAGGTGAATTAGGAAAGTTTCAAGATCTTTTTTTTCAATTTTAAAGTTAGATTTCATTCAAGGTATGCGGGTATTCATTCATGGATTCTTTTTCTCCATGAAGCCCAAGAATTTTCATCCTTTTTTCAATGAACTTCTATTATATAAAATTAAGAATTTTGGTGAATTAACATTGAATTTTGTAAATTATGTTTTATTTCATTATTTTGAATCAAATTATGCATGAAGTAGATATTAATTATAAGAATTCAAGAATTTTTATTCAAATTCTTCCAAATGTCATCTAGAGTTTATGAAATTCATTATGGATTCTTTCAATTATGATTCCAATTAATATTATTATTTATGAGTATGTGTGATTTCATTTAAGTTTCATGATTTAGAGTTGATTATTAATGAACTCAAACCTTTACCCTAGTTTTTATTATGGACTATGTCCATGAATTGACTAGGTTGTCATGCAAACTTACGAAAAGAATGAATTTAAGTTTAATGCTTTAAGGAGGTCAAAATAACTGTAAGGATTTTCTCACCTAAGTATAGATTCATAATGATGAAAGGATAATGCTCAAAATGAGTTATTCTATAATTAAGCGTTTATGAAAAGAATTGGTTATTGTCTTTTCACATGTTAAGATTTATGATAAGTGTTTCGTTGGGATTTGACTTAGCACCAAGTGGACTTTGAGTGTGAGTTTGACCCAAGGATCCCTAGCATCAATCTTTAGTCCCATAACTACGTGCCACCGTAGAATTTTGTCTTAATTGGTTTGCTAGTGGACTCACATATTGTAAAGACCTGACCTGATACTGTGAAGTATTATCTGCTCTTGGATGTAGCCCATCACGGATTTGTCCCTTTGGGCTCACCCCAAAAGGACCTCACAGTATATAGACTAGTCCATTACTTTATATATGCAGCATCTCTCCTACGTTTTGTCGATATGGGACATCTCCTCTCAAGATGGGTTCTTACATACACCCCCTCTATGGACTCAGCTCCTCGCTGAGGTTTACCCCACCGCATGAAATTTGCCTCGACTGAGCATTGAGGTTTGCCCTGTCTTATTGGAATTTGCCTAAACTCAGTTAAACTCTAGCCCCATATCGACAAGCCTAACACAGGAGTGGTTCAGATACAATCTGTAACGACCTGGCCCAACACTGTGAATTATTGTCCGCTCTTGGGGATAGACCATCACGGACTTATTCCTTTCGGCTCACCCCAAAAAGTGTCTCACAGTATATACACCGATCCATTACTTTATATAACCAGTATCTCTTTTGTGTTTTATCGATGTGGGACATATCCTCTCAAGATAGGTTTTTACATAAGTTTGTCACACCCCCGGAGGGTACCCTAAACGTAACCGGCACTCAAAGACTATTGCTAGTCCTCAAGCGAACTACTTGGCCTCATCACATTCATTCATACATATATTCTACTAATCAACGAAAGACATAAGGAGGTAAATAGACACATCTCATCTAATCTCAAAATAATATTATAAATGGAAAGGATAGTAGAAAGAAACTAGCTCAACAAGTCTTAACATCAACATTCGACTCTAGTCTATGAAACCTCTATCACTATCAAGTGGTGCCAATGACAGACCCATGGCTACCTCAATCAAAGTAAATCTAATAAGTGTCTAACTCTAAAGTAAGATAAAATAAATATAATGAATCCTCCAAAGTAAAGGGGGCTCACCAATCAGCTGAACGTCTCAAATCCTCAACGATGTGCCTGTTGACGATCTCCAAATCTTGTATCTACATCATGAAACGATGCAGTCCCAGAGGGGGACATCAATATGTGGATGTACTAAGTATATAAAATAGCTGACTGAAACCAAAACAGGTAGAATAATATAGCAACAACAATCAACATCAAGGATAGTAAAAATTATCATGTCAAATGTCTATTTAAAGCAAGATCAAAGAGTAGACAAGTGACTCATCAGCCAATCAACTCATCAATTGAATCAGACTCATCTCAGAAGGACTCATCTCATCTCATCTCATCTCGACTCAGATTACTCTGTTTGAGAACTTTCTGGGAGTTTCTCTTAACCAACAATAACCATTTATGAGCCAGGGGTTGTACAACAATCATGCTGATGTTGCCACAGCAATCCCGTACTTACCAGGTAAGGGACGAATATGATCCACAAGGAATCTGAACTCAGCCATCCTCTATTGATTTCAGGGATGTAAACTTGAGAGGGGATCATGAGATGTAATGGTTCAATCCTCTCCTACGCTGGGTCGGCGTAGGTAATGAGTACAAGTGGGACTCAATCTTACTTATTTCAGTGCTTGATATTCCTTCCAAGACTCAATGCTTATAAGACTCCTCGTCACCATCTCAAGTAGCCTTATGGAGGAACTCATCATCTAAATTGGTCTCATGGAGACTCTCATCATCTCAATTAGTCTCATGGAGACTCTCATCATCTCATTAACTCAAACTCAAGGGTCCTCTATTATTTCAAGGACTTTAACTCATCTCAATAAACTCAATTCTCATTTAAGCACTCAAGGACTCAGATTATCAATTAGAAGAAGTCGTATAGACAGAACATCAAGAACTCAATTATGAAGACTCATAAGATCATCAAGCTCAAATAACTAGGGGCATGCAAAAATCGAATCGACCAATAAACTGAACCGATAAAAACGTTATTAGTTTATTGTTATTATGTTATTAGGTTATTGGATTTTTAATAATTTTGAATAAAAAGATTATTGAGTTATCGGTTCGATATCGATTTTTATTATTGGGTAAACTGATAACCCAATAAAATTATAATAATTTACTATTTTACCCCTTCGTAAATATTAAATATTAGTAATTTAATAGTAATACGACACTATAACAATACATTACAAAATTTTAATCTTTATAGTACTTAAGTGATTAGTTATCTACTTTAGTATTTTAGTTTGTAATTAACTAATTATAGCTTTTGCAAGTTTGTAAACATAGTTTTTATACTCTATCTGCTTTTTATTAATGCAAATTCTCATTACCATTCTTATCGGGTAAATAAAAAATTGAACTGTTAAGGACTTAAAATCGATAAATCGAAAATCGATAAAAATTATTCTATTGGTTTCTTATTGGTTTAGCATATTTAAAAATCAAAAACTGATAAACCAAACCAACAATGTATAAAATCGAACTGAATCGACTTATGCACACTCATACAAATAACTTAACCTCACACTCACATCAAGATTTCCATTAACATACTCACGTTAAAGCTCTAGACTCCATCCCTAGGTTCATTAATGCATGCTTTCAAAAGTTAACATATAGGGTTTATACAATATCTCATGAAAAGTATTCAATTCGAGAAAACAAGTTTATGATAATTATCAATATATGAAAATACATTATAGATACAATTTTCAAGAAAATAATCAAGAAAGTATCTCAAGAAACATATATGGGGGCTCATGGACTCTCAACTCATCTATGGCCGTCTATGGGGCACATGGGAGAACAATCTCATGCTTTCGTTTAGCCTTACATACCTGAAAAGTTGATATTACCATCAAAATTTGATGAATACTAGCTTTCTTGGAGAAAATCTTCAATCTCGGTAGTTCTTTTATAGTGGAAGAACTTGGAAAGGTATTGTTTGAAGGGTTTCTGTTTGATTCTTAAATTCTTGATTTAGAATATTTAGAGTTCATGATGAACCCTAATTCTTGAAGAAGAAGAATCAATAAATCCTTTCTTGGGATTCTTGAATTCGTTTTCTTGAAACTCTAGGTTATGATTTAAAATTCTATTAGAGATTCATGAATAGATAAAGAAATCTATGTTGGGTGGATTGAAATTTAAGAAGAATAACTCACCTTGATGATGAATCTTGAAAGTTAATCTGACTTGGTGATATTCTTGATGATTCTTGAGAGTTTACATTTAGGAGTGAAGGAGAGGATTTTTGGTTATGAGAACTAACGTTTTATGCGTTTTGGGACCTTAAATAGACCCCTCAAAGATTTTAGGATAAAAGTACCCTCAAAATAAAACTAAAAACGTCATTTATGTTATCTAGAAAGGGTCTATGTTGGGTCTGCGACGCAGAGCCATCGCGCACCTTTAGACAGCTCTGCAGGTCTTCAGTAAAATGGTCATAGCTTTCTACTTCAAACTTGGATTAAGGTGAAATTGGATGCGTTGGAAAGATAATTTAAATATCTTCAATTTAATATATTATGGGTCATCTAACTCATTATACTTTAGGAGATATGGTCATTTGAAGTTGACCTTTCTATCAACTCATACGAAAACTGAGTTGGTAGGAATTCTTTGGACTTGGCTTGATATAAAAGATCTCTTATATTCTTTTATTGAACTTAAGAGGGGGTTGGGAATTGATTGGAATTCCCCTCAAATGATTTGAAATTTTTTTAAACTTGGTGGAACATGTCGGGATAATAGGTCCGCGACGCGGACTTGTCATGCACATGTGAATTTCAAAAATTCAATTCTGTCGAAAAATTGAGAAAATATGTAAGTGTAGGTCCACGATAGGTCCGCGTCGAGGCCCTATCGTATATCCTTACTATTTATGGTCAATTTTGTGAAAATTATTTTTCAACCCAATTGCTCTTAAATCGTATCGAGACCACTTTTTGACTCGATTTTTCGTGTGATTGCAAATCCGATCTCAGATTCTCATCCGATCCTTGGAAGACGCGTTGCATGCACGTCTCCATTCTATGGGTATTTTGATAATTTTACCTAGCATTACAACACATCAAGAACATAATTACTCAAATACTCCAACTCATGAGTAAACATCAACTCAAAAGTACAAAACTCAACTCCTTAGAGGGCATCATCATTTGCAGCTCATAACTCTCGTCAAGGCCTAAGTTTTACTGCATGCTCCCACCAATGTCAATCCCAACTCAAGGTCCCCTTGTGCTACCTCATAAGTTAGTCACAATCCTACAAGCTATCCGATAAGGTTCTCATTTTATACCTTAGACATCCTCACCGGCAGGCACGAAGGGGATATTGGAACTTGAGCAATTCGAATCGTTCGAACACCTCGTCAATCTGTTTTTTTGACTTATGAAGGAGGTCATCAACTCTAATCGAGAATGGGACCATCGTGATATACAAGACTCAGTGGAAACTCTCGAGCTCAATTCCTTACCCCAATTGTACTCCTTTTCATGTCATTTTACTCCATTAACTTAAGCTTATAACTCTTACTCAAATTTCCATCTAACCACCTCCTTCTCTTCCATTCAAGCCTACTTCTAAGACTCAAGGTACTATTCACGCGATGATCACATTCATACATAGCTAATTCTCAATACTCAACTCTAAACTTCCACGGGGCTTTCATTAAAAGATTACTAGTCCCTTTCATCACTTTACTATTCTTTCTCGAACCCTTATTACGAAGTCTTCACTAGTCTATCATTGATACTCGCATAACAAAAACCACATATTCAAGCCTATCATTCTAACCACTCCAACTATACCTTAGAATTGTCAAGCCTACTTAACACTTCTACCTCCTCCATTCAATGAGTTCTCACTCAAAGTCACATCAACACACTCCTACTTATCTATTGCACGTCATAGGGTCTCAATTTTCGCCCTCTCGCTACTTCTATCCCTACATGGCACAAGTTTAACACAAATGTCACAATAAGGAAATATTTACTCTTCCTTATCTACCCTCACTATCATTATGCTACTATAAGCATCACAATTTGGACCTGGAGGAACTCATCATCCCGGCCCCCGTTGGCGAAACCTCAAACTACTATCTCTCCATGCAAAATAATTACAAATACCATTAAAAACTCAAATACTAAGATATTCGAATACTCATTCTCAAGAATAAACTTTGAATACAAGATCTAAAGTTTAAACTCCATCTCTAACATCATTATTAGGCACAAATACTATCAAAGACTTTTATGTTCAAGTACGCAGAGTCTCGAAAGGAACATCGACTCAAAGATAGGAACTAAACTCCATTATCGCAATTCATGAGTACTCATCCACTCCCATCATGTATAACTCGCAACTGCCATTAACAATGGGATAATAAGCCGAAGGTCAGTGCATGCGTAAGATGACATTAGAATCAAGAACTCTCACTCTCTCTCGTCAACCATCACTCCTTTACTATCGTCAATACTTCTATCAAGACTGTAAAGCTGGATTACTCAAAGAGCTTGGAATGAAAGATCATTAGCACGATACATTCAAAGAATTCAATCTGAGAGCATTCGTAATGTGATACAACTTCATTTGACATTTTTGGACCTATCGTGAATTTAAGGAATGGAATATGTTCTAAAACTCAAGTCGCATCTCGTATGACAAAAGGTTGGGAATTCTGAGATTTTCGTGAGATAAAGTACAAATGTCACTCCTCATTCTCAAGACTCATCATGAACATGAATCCACATCGGGTGTATGGGTTCATCCTAGAGGCGTGGTGCTCATACGTAAGGCAGGAGCAGAGCATCTCTTCAACCAAGCTCTAAGGGGTATAAGGGACTGAAAAATGTCAACGTCTCATCTCAATCATGTCACGACCCAAAAATTGGGCGTGATCGCACTCGCCTTCTCCCACCAAGACAAGTCAGCCTACAACTCAACTATAACGTTAAAATGCAGAATTATAATAAAAATGAAAGTTGAATTACGGATAACAAGTCAACTTAACTAAAATCCCCCAAAACCTGGTTGTCATGTGCACAAGCTTCTAATGTATTACAATAGATTCGAAAGAAAACACAAGCATCAAATGATATTGTCTCAAGAATAGAATAAAATCATAAATAGGAGTAAGAAGTCTGCTGGGACGGCAAACAGCTATCCTCTCACAATCTCCATAGGAAGCCTCAGACAAGGAAAAGTAGCGAGTATCACGATAATCTGGGTTTGCAACCTACAAAATTTGTTGTATCAAGGGGTGAGTACCAAATACACGGTACTCAGCAAGTGAACTACTAAACATAAAATTAAGTAATATAGAGTACAGGTACCCCCAAGTCTCCAACCAAACCCCCACAAATACAACAAGCACAAAATCAGCCCAGCCTAATAGTTCACAATGTGCATAGCATATACCGCAATAACCACACCAATTGGTATATATCAACAACACAAGGGATCAAGCGCATCTATCACAAGTTTCACAAAAAGCACTCACACATTTATAAATGATAATGAGGTGTAGTGCAATACAATGCAATGTCAAGTATAATGATGCATGTCTGACCTAGTGATACACACCCGTTGTCTCACAGTCCAAGACCCATGGGGGACTTCTAGTCCATGCATCTGTCGCGGCATACAACACGACCCTCGAATCATAGTATCCATCGCAGCGTGCGACATGTCCCTCTAATCATAGTACCCGTCGCGGCGTACGATATGTCCCTCGAATATGGTACCTCCTTTTAGTTCTCATTCTTTTTCAATCAACAGAATACTTTCCACAAAAGTCAATGCAAATAAACATGTTTACACAATAATTAGAAAATGACTTATTTTAATACAATGAATAATTCACAACAACATAGTTTCGTACAACATCAATACTAACTCAATACCTCAAAATCATTCTCAACACCTCACACAAGAAGCACAAGATTTTATATACTTAACAAAGGTTAAGAAATTCACTTGCCTTATTCAAATCACAATCAATCAAACACTTGAGTCTTCCCCTTTCAAATAGAATTCATAGCACCACAATCTAGTCAAATAATAATCACAATAAGATTTCCAAACTAACAATACCCATATTGCTATACAACTATCCTAGACCTAAAACTAATCAATTCCATAGTAAATTCCCAAAATCTTAAGATTAAGATGAAATTTCAATTTTCCCAATATTAATACAAAATATATAGATACATATATACACACGTTTAGGGACGCACATAGTAGTGTTTAGTTCGACTAATGAAGAACCATAATGACGGGAAGAACTTGACATTGGAGGTTATATATAAAGAATAGTTTACTGGTGTATTCTTAAAAGAAACAGAAATCAATTAATAATATAATGGAGCATATAGCATTTATTACTATCCTATGACAACAAATATATGTATACATAGGTCCATCTACTAATTTAAGAATTAAAAAAGGGTAATTGTACCCCCTAACTGGCATGAAACCCACGACTTTTGTCCCATTCCAATTTCTCCATCAATTCAACACTTAAAAAGTAATTAAGGGCTAATATACATATTTTTTCTTACATAGAAATCAAGGATTTTCGGCTAACAATTACCTAATGGTCATTCTCGTCATGTACAAGTATTATTTTCTCTTCTCTGTTCTTTTAGGAACTATTAAATCCTACTAACCTAATTTAATTCATGGGTTAAGTGATACTGTACTGATATAGTTAACACTCTAGTATTCAGATGGATCCATTCGAGCCATTGTATGGTAGACAGTGTAGATCTCTGATTGGTTAGTTTGATTCTGCTAAGACGGACTTATTAGATGCAGACTTTCCGAGAGATGCTATGGACAAGTCCGTATGATTCAGGGTAGATTATTGACGGCCCAGAGTCGACAAAAGAGTTATGCATATAGGAGGGTCCGACCATTAGAATTTATGGAGGGCGATCACGTTTCGCTCAGAGTATCACTCATGAAGGGTGTGATGCGGTTTGGGAAGAAGGGCAAGCTTAGCCCTCGATTTATTGGCCCATTCGAGATTTTGGAGAGAGTTTGAAAGGTGGCCTATAGACTAGCCTTGCCACCTAACTTATCATTTGTACATCCTGTGTTCCATGTCTCCATGCTCCGGAAGTATGTGCCCAATGAATCTCATATACTCTCATTTTATTCGGTGGTATTGAGTCCAGACTTGTCATTTGAAGAAGAGCCTATAGTTATATTGGATAGACAGGTTCGAAAGCTCAAAAACAAAGAGATTGCTTCTGTGAAGGTCCAATGGAAGAACCGTCCAGTTAGAGAGGCGACTTTGGAGATAGAGTCTGACATGCGTGCTAAATATCCCCATCTCTTTGAAGCTTCAGATACTTTTTTCTACCTTATGTTCGAGGACTACATGATTTTTACAACAACAACAACAACAACCTACCCAGTAAAATCCCATAAGTGGGGTCTGGGGAGGGCAGATTGTACGCAGACTACATGATTTTTAGTGGTGGATAATGTAATGACCCGTTAGGTCATTTTGAGAATCAGTCCTCTTGATTTCCTACAAGATTTATCTTGAAATATTTTAAATGGGTATTTTGAACTATTCAATGACTATGACTATTTAATTTATGGGTATGTGTGAATAATTAATATAAGTGGGGGGTCAAATGTTACTTTATTTAAGAGCCTATATCACTTAAACCATGAATTAAATTACGTTAGTGGGATTTAATAGTTCCTAAAAGAACAGAGAAGAGCAAATCATTCATGTACATGGTGAGAATGACCATCAGGTAATTGTTATCCCAAAATCCTTGATTTGTATATAAGAATAAATATGTATATTAGCCCTTATTTACTTTGTACGTATTGAATGGATGGAGAAATTGAAATGGGACAAAAGTCGTGGGTTTTGTGCCAGTTAGGGGGCACAATGACCCCTTTTTAATTCTTAAATTAGTAGGTGAACCTATGTATACATATATTTGTTGTCATAGGATAGTAATAAATGTTATATGCTCCATTATATTATTAATTGATTTTTGTTTCTCCTAAGAATGCACCAGTAAACTATTCTTTATATATACCCTCCAATGTCAAGTTCTGTCCGTGATTATGGTTCTTCGTTAGTCGAACTAATCACTACAATGTGCATCCCTGAACGTGTGCATATATGTATGTATATTTTGTATTAATATTGGAAAAATTGAAATTTCATCTTAAGCTTAAAAATTTGAGAATTTACTATAGAATTGATTAGTTTTAGGTCTACGCTAGTTGTATAGCAATATGGGTATTGTTAGTTTGGGAATCTTATTGTGATTATTATTTGACTAGATTGTGGTACTACGAATTCTATTCAAAAGGGGAAGATTCAAGTGTTTGATTGATCGTGATTTGAATAAGTCAAGTGAATTTCTTAACCTTTATTAAGTATATGGAATCTTGTGCTTCTTGTGTGAGGTGTTGAGAATGATTTTGAGGTATTGAGTTAGTGTTGATGTTGTACCAAACTATGTTATCGTGAATTGTGCATTGTATTAAAATAAATTATTTCTCATTATTGTATAAACATGCCTACTTGCATTGATTTTTGTGGCAAGTATTCTGTGGATTGAAAAAGAATAAGAATTTAAAGGAGGTATCATATTCGAGGGACCTGTCACACATCTCAAAGGGTACTATGATTCGAGGGACATGTCACATGCCACGACAGATACTATGATTCGAGGGTCATATCGAACGCCGCGAAAAATGCATGGACTAGAAGTCCCCATGGGTTCCGAACTGTGAGACAGCAGGTGTGTATCACTAGGTCAGACATGTATCAATATACTTGACATTGCATTGCATTACATTACACCTCATTATCATTTATAAGCGTGTGAGTGCTTCTTGTGAAACTTGTGATAGATGTACTTAATCCCTTGTGTTTTTGATATATACCTGTTGATGTGGTTATTGACGTATATGTTATGTGTATTGTGAACTGTTAGGCTGGGCTGATTTTGTGCTGGTTGTAGTTGTGGAGGTTTGGTTAGAGTGTTGGGGGTACATGTAGTTTATATTACTTAATTTTGTGTTTAGTAGTTTACTTGCTGAAGACCGTGTGTTTTATACTCACCCCTTGCTACAACAAATTTAGTAGGTTGCGAGCTTGGATTGTCGTGATACTCTCTACTTTTCCTTGTCTAAGGCTTCTGTGGTAATTGTGAGAGGTAGTTATTTGCCGTCCCAGCTGACTTCTTACTCCTATTTATGATTTTGTGCTATTCTAGAGACAATATCATTTGATACTTATGTTTTCTTTCGAATCTATTGTAATACATTAGAACCTTGTGCATGTGACAACCAGGTTTTGGGGGATTTTCATTAAGTTGACTTGTTATCCATAATTGAACTTTCATTTTTTATTATAATTCCACATTTTAACGTTATAGTTGGGTTGTAGGCTGACTTGTCTTGGTGGGAGAAGGCGAGTACCATCACGCCCAATTTTTGGGTTGTGATAGTTGGTATGACAGATCAACTCATCAATATCGAAACTCAAGACTTATTCTGGTTTAGTAACTCCTCATCTTTCCCTTAGCTCAAAGGTCCTCTTTCTAACTCTACAAACTATCTACCCTTTACTAAAGTATAAGTATAGTCCTCCACATGGTTGGGCATCACTATCCACAAGAATCTCTCAAACCCTCCTGTTATTTGGGGACTTAAATATACAAAATCACCATTAGAACCTTCCTCTAGGATACGAATCTTAGCTTCCTTCTAGCTCTGTGGGCATCTCTCTATACTTCCGGCTCCTATTGGTAGGCATAGTCACTCTCTATAACTCATATAATATAACTCTTTGTTCATCCCGCTAGCATTCAACTCCTAAGCATTCAATATATGTGACTAGGGAAGTCTTGGATTACATGACAAAACTCATCATCACTCATACATAAATTCCCATTGACCTCATTACTAGGGTGACCAAGAAATGCTTACACCAGCTCACTCTTATGTTAACAACTCAATTAGGCCATCTAGGTTCTTATAGAAAGTTATAACTTAGAGCTTCACACCATTCGACACTATGGAGAATGCACATCTTAAGCTTCTTCTTACCTAGTGTTCCATACTTAATTTACTATCTCCATCTAAAGAATATCTCTACCATACTCGTAGCATCTCACTAGTTGTAAGTTAACATCTTAACATTGAAAACATACTATAGCAAGACCCTTAGAACAAATCTCCCACTGCTATCACAGTCATAGTATTACCTCACCTTCCTCCTTATATCAGTCCCCAAAATTTCAAGATTAGGGCTTAATGCTAACATGTGCATCACACGCTTCTCTCATATTACACTAACCTATGACTACTAGGTGACAATTTAGGACCATAGGCTCGCTAGGGTCTCATAGTGAATACTCGATCAATGCATGCCCTCTCCACAACTCAAGTACCATTCTCCCATCTAGTATACCTCATTATCTGGCTAAGCTCATCACTCTATGAACCTCGGGTGACTCTCACTTTGAAATTGTAATCCTATTTTAGGTCTATCACACTGAACACACTTTTCTCCCTTATTCAACATCTATACTTCACCCTCATTTACACTATGGCATCCATATAAACTTTTTTCTAAGTTGAGCACACTTTAACTCATCCTAACAAAAGCTCTTTCTCCATACCTCATCATGAATGTCAAATGGTATTTACTATTCATTGGTCAAGACTTATAGGAATCCAATCATATGTACATTACTTACCTAATGGACATATGACTCTAGTTACAAGCATCAATCGACTATCACTCTTACCATCTGGTCTCCTCCTCTCCCTAGTCATCCTTCTAGTTCAGGGTTAATAACTCTACCTATGGTTTACAAGACCTCAAATCACACTCTTAATTAGCAACATTAAACTTCTTGGAATCACAAGCTTCTCTTTCATGGATAATACCAAAGGCAAGTGAAGACTCAGATTATACTTGCCAAAACATCCTAGAGTGCTTTTCTGATTTGGGAAACTACCATAACACACAACTGGTCTATGGCCTTGCTCGAGCCAGAAGTAGCACCTCTTTGATTTACTCTAACTGGTGGTGTTGATGTAGAGGGTTGAGCTTTGTTGGCCCTCTTTGGACAATCCCTCTTAAAGTAACCCTCTTGGCCACACTTATAGCAGATATCAGTGCCCATTTGACATCTACCCGAATGAAGTTTGCCACACCATCCACACAGTGGCTTATCTTTACGTCCTCGAGCCGTAACTCCTCGGGACAAAGGGTTTCAAACCTTGAAGGGCTCATTTCTCCAGGGACTTAGATTGTATCTGTTACTAGATATAAGTTCATCCACCTGTGACAACGCATCTACCCGTCGAGTATGAGTAACCAGCTGGGAAATAGGCTCAAGCTCCTCAATGTTGATAATATTCCTCGGGTTCATGAAGCATTTAGGAGGCATGGTCTGCAAATGTACAGGGAGGGTACCATTTTAGAGAAAGATTTTCTAAAGTTCAACTTTATAGCACGAATCAAGATAAGAAAGAAATATGACCACTTCTACTACCCCATAGCCTCTCTATTATGGATGTGGCGTGCTTCACACCAATAATAAAGACACTCTTAGACACAGCTTCATAGACTTCCTAGGATTCTTTAACCATGTGCTCTGATACCAAGTTTTTCACGCCTCGGGAGCGTACCCCAGACGTAATTGGCACTCAGAGACTATTTCTAGCCCCTGAGCCAACCAGTTGGCCTTATCATCACATCAACTCAATATCGGAAAAATAGTTCTCACATAGAAAGGGCATTATATCCATAAAATACACAT
>JAABOM020000092.1:8546882-8557145 GCA_011800125.2 Solanum clarkiae
TTTAGGGTTAGAAATGAGTCTAAGTGTTTGGGGAAATATTGGGGAATGTTTTTGGGTGATATGAGGGTGAAATAAGGCTAAGTATAGGTGAAAATGCGTTTTGGAAACTTGGTCCCAACACTTAGAAAAATATGGAGAACTAGGAAAAGACAGTGCATGAAATACACCTCTCCGCATCGCAGACCCTCACTGGAAATTACACCAAGAGACACTTCATAATTTGATTCCTTTTCTTTAAATTCGAGGTCAGACCCTTGTCACCCTAATTTGGACCCCCTGAACAAGAATATGAAGTCAAATTTTTGAAATTCCAAATGTATTTTTAGATATACGGAAAACAAGATTCTAGGCAATTCCAAGGCATGTTTTCGGGAACTTTTTGGGGTCATTTCATCTACCTTTATTTTGAGCATGAGGACAATCAATCACCTTATGACCCACTTCACCACAACCATAGCAAGCATTAAAGTTTCTCAAACGTGGGCCATTATGGTTCCTACCATATCTTTGGCATATGGGGTTAGGCAATCTACCACCACCACCTTGGAATGTTAGATTATCATTAGCAAATCTCCTATTATGAGCATTGGAAGACCCTTGGCCTTAGAACTTATGGACTTGAGGAAACCGGCCACCCTTGGAACCTTGGAATCCACCTTCAAACGAGCCCTCTTGGACTTACCACTTCTTCTTTTTCTAATTTTTTCTCCCTCTAGTTGCTCGGCGTATCTCATAAGACAGGATAAATCCATATCACCCACTAACATGGCGGTACGGCAATCCTCACTAACCAAGTCGGATACTCTCGATACAAATTTGTCCATCCTTGATCTAGGATCGACAACCAATTGTAGGGCATACTTGGAGAGCTTGTTAAACTTTAGGGCATACTCCCTTTCACTCATGGAACCTTGCTTAAGGTTCATAAACTCCATCATTTTAGCCTCCTTTAGCTTGATAAGAAAGAACTGGTTGAGGAATGCGGCTTTGAACTCCTCCTTAGGAATAGCATCATCATCTCTTCTCTCCAACTTCCATTGTGTAAACCAAATTTGAGTCACCCCTATGAGTTGGTAGGCCGCCAACTCCTCCTTTTCCTCCGAATTGACCACCATGATAGAAAGCACCTTATACAACTCGTCTCTGAACTCTTGGGGATCCTCTTCCGATTTGGATCCATGGAACTCTAGTGGGTTCATTCTAATGAAATTCCTCACCCTAGAAGCCGGAGTAGGGAGCATGAGGGACTTGGGCTGCTTGGTGAATTTGGTTGGTCATAGCACGAGCCAACATTGTAATAGCATCCCATAATTCATCTTGGGCTACCCTCCTCCACCTTGAGGACCGGGAGGGGTCGATTGCTCCTCGGGTGTACGGGCTCTCCTTAGTCTCCCTCTTGGAATCGATATGATCTAGAAGAGTAAAGACCATTTGTGAGGGAAAAATACTTACACTCACAACTAAATCATGATAAAGATCATGAAGAAGTGAAACATTTTCTAAAATGCCTCATAGTCTCCCATTCGTAGTTGTGGCGCACTTCAAAACTATGAATAACACTCTAATCGATGTAGTGTGTTAGATTCCAAGGACCATTAACAAACTAGTGCTTAGATACCAAGTTTTTCATGACCCAATCCTAGGGCCTAGACGTGACACGGCGAATGGAAACCCAAAGGGACCCCAAACAAGCCTCTTAGCATATCAATCACACATCCTTGGTCGCGAAAGCAAAATAACAATAACAAGGGATATAATAAAAAAGGAAAGGGGGACTAAGGGAAGTCTTTGATAATCATAAAAGTATAAAGGAGTCAAGAACATAGCATAAGTGTATCATAATATCCAGCAACACCTCTAACATGGAATGGAGAAAGGGCCAAAACACATTTCGGGCTCACCCTCATAGTAACAAGTGTTCAACATAAGGGAATATCAAATAGCAAGAGGCATAGATAGTGTCCTCGGACTTGAGAACTCACCAAAGCTTATCTTCTGAAGTACCGAACTAGTCACGTGGAGGATTATCAGAAGGTACTCTGGTCCCTACATGGTAATAACATGTAATCATGTAGTATGCATTAGTACATTTGAATGTACTAAGTATGTAGGATGCAATGCAACAAGACATAAGCCAATATAGTCAGAATGCATAATCATAAGCAATGGATAAGTATAATTTCCATATAACATGCATGATCAATGCTTGAAATAAAACATGCTTGTAAATCATACAACTTGCATAGTACATATTACATTTGCAGGAAGAGACCATAATCGACATAGACCAAGCGAGCTACTACTTGGAATCCAAGTCATGTCACCCCATGTAAGGTGATTCAGGCATGTCACCCCCTCAACAAGGTGATTGAGGCATGTCACCCCTCAACAAGGTGATTGAGGCATGTCACCCCCTTAACAAGGTGATTGAGGTATATCACCCCTCAACAAGGTAATTGAGGCATGTCACCCCCTCAACAAGGTGATTGAAGCATGTCACCTTCTCAACAAGGTGTGGTCTACTTGCAACATCATAGATACTTTTCATGAGTTCAATACATATGTACAAGCCCTTAATCATCATAAAGTCACTTGACTTATAAATCATGTAAAGATCATCAATAGCATGAGAATCCTTCTTATGGAATTTTATCAAACACTTGGTGGGTTCATAATGCTTGTTCAAAATCATGCAATTCAAGAGTGAAATAATATAAGAAAACTCAATGCAAATCAACCCACTGACATATAGTAAAACCTCATTTAGGGTACCTTGAAATCCATCATCAAATCTCATAATATATCATAATTTCATAGATCAAAACATGCATAGTCTCATTAGATAAAACCAATTCATGGTATAAGCTTGAAATAGATAGACCTGCATAATCAATCAACATTTCATAAAACCCCAATATAATTTATAATCATAATCCATAATAAAAGATACTCATAGATGATACAACTTGAAAACATGTAATTTTCATAAAAAGGAAGATTGAGCTTCATGGGTGAAAGGACCCAATCGATGAAACCCACATACCTCAAACTTGGATTTTCTTGAGATGATCTTGAAGAGAACTTAGAGCTTGAAGAGAATCCTTGAGTTCCAAAGTTAAGCTTGAAATCCTTGAAATTTGAATGAGATATTTGGTTAAGTCTTGGAGAGATTTTTGTGAGGTTTTGAGTGATATAGAGTTGAAAAATGGCTAAGTATCGGTGCTTTTACGCATAAGTAGACATGGAGCTATGACTCCAATGCCCTTGGCTGACACAGAAAAATTAAGAAAAAATTAACACTGGTCTGCGATGCGAAACCATTGCAAAGACAAAAGTAACACTGAACCGCGCCCCATGCGCGTCGCGGCCTGGGCGCGGACAGACACTATTTTACGAAAATTAGTGAAAATTGTTTTTCGCTACGGGTCCTCTAAAATTCGGGTTGTACCCATTTTCCACTTAATTTTGCCCCCTGATCGAGAATATGAAGTCGTATTTTTTATATCACGCACGAATTTTGAGTTATATGAAAATTATGATTATGGACATTTTCAAAGCACAAATTTAGGGCGTTTCATTATTGAATGTGTTTCAATAATTGTTGAACAATATTCAACAATTGCTAAAACAATCGCTAGAGCACGTGCAACAGTTGCTAGAAGTATATTTTAACAATTGTTGAAATAAATTCAACTGAAATAGTAGATAAACCCAGATGAGCAGTGCAGACAAAACAACAGTATTAACTTATCAAAATGATCGAAAATCACCTCACAAGTAATGTCTATGTATTACCGCATAAATCCAATTAAAATGGGCAGAGGGAGTATATTTTAAGGCTATATTTGATCTTTTTGTCATTAATTAGCTAATTAAATTGATTGGGGGCGCTTACTTACCTAGGTGGTTAGCCTTCATTACGTTTTGGAGGAAGTACGTCTGCTTCACAGTGACTCAAGTAGTCGAGTCTACATCATAATCTATGTTTTAAAAACATTAAGTAGGAATTTTAGTATGTTATTATTTAAAAATATTTTAATATATCCTATAGTTATAGTTTGAGTAATTACATTTTGTAAGTATAGTTATAGAAATGTTTATATAATTCGCGTGATTTATATAAACGTTGTGCGCGAATCAAATTATATAGCAAAATATACAAACGCTCTCTTCCGAAAGAAGAGGAAGAAGAGGAAGAGGAGGAAGAGGAAGAAGAGGAAGAGGAGGAGGAAGAAGAGGAGGAGGAAGAAGAGGAGGAGGAAGAGGAGGAGGAAGAGGAGGAAGAGGAGGAGGAGGAAGAAGAGGAGGAAGAAGAAGAGGAGGAAGACGAAGAGGAAGAGGAAGAGGAAGAGGAGGAAGAAGAAGAGGAAGAGGAAGAGGAAGAGGAAGAGGAAGAGGAAGACGAGGAGGAGGAGGAGGAGAAGATGGTGTGAAATGGTCATTGGAGGTGGGTTATGCGGATGCACAACTTCTTTTTTCTTTTTTTTAATATATTAGGATTAATAAAGGTTGGGTCAAAATGTAAAAAAAGAAACTTGAGGACTTGTTGAGAAAGTGGTTAAAGCTTATTAATTACTAACCATAAAATTGTCACCTACTCTCAATACTTAACCTCTTGTCACTCTTTTTACATTTTCAAAACTTTTTTATCACCCTGAATTAACTCACACATGTTTTTATAAGTTCAATCTTCTACTTTCTTTTGGATGTGTAATTTACTGCGTGGCTCCAGTAATTTAATTAAGAAATTTAAGAATCTATCATATCCCAAAAATTAAAACCAAAAAATGTCATGTTGATCCTAAAATAAGCACTGAAAATGGTATTTGCCTAATGACCGAGTCCTATATATTGTTTTTTTTAATAGAAAAATGATAAATTTAATTTGAAAAGAAAAGAAGAATTAATAAAGAAAAAGAAAAGAAGAGTAATTAGGAAAGCCAGATAATAGATGACACATATTGAAGATATCCTTTTCTTTACTTTTGAGGCTTGAACAAGGCAAGTTAAAAGCATTAAGCTATCCTAACCAACCACTCCTTATTTTCTTCACCTTATTAATAGCTAGTTTGAAGCATCATCCTAAAATACCCTTGTTTTGTTTTTTTATGATTCCCTTTAACTTTCAAGAAAACTCAAGGTTGAGAATAAATGTGGCGGAATCAGAGTCGGAATTCTTCCTTTAGAGAATCCATCAAAGCCCTTGAAGCTGATGTTCAACATGCCAATACTATGTAACTCTTTCTTTTCTCTCTGCTTTTATTTTCATAATCTAAGTAAGATCAATATGTCTAGTTAGCTGTCGAGCGTTGCCTCTCTGCCTCCTCGAGGTAGCGGAAGCTCTGTCTACACTCTAACCAACTTTTGGCACTACATTAGGTTTGTTGTTGTTGTAACTAAGATGAATCTCTTATTTATATCTTATGAGTTGGTTGCACATCATTTTCCTTGTTGGTTGCTTTCTTTTATCAATAACATAAAATTTGTAATTTTGATATTCAGATATGTCAACTATTAAAACAGCTCAAGCCCGGAATTGGCCGTTTCCATTTACTTTATGTTTAAACTTACACTTAGATGTACCAACGGTTAATTGGCTTGATTTATGGCCAAAATTACCACAATCTGGAAATGTTAAACTGGCACTTCAAAGTGTGCTGCTTGTTAGTATAAACTTTTAGATGAGATGATCATACATGTTAACACGAAGGTCCTCGTTTCAAGTTTCACCCATTTTCATAAAAGGAGCAGAAGGAAATACTTTCATGTGTTTGGCCCTTGAAAGAAAAAATTCAGGGCCAACATGGGGGGACGTGTCGAGGCATAGTAGACCTAGTATTTAATGGTGCCCCATCTCTAAAAGTTTTAAGTTTTTAGATTAGATGGTACATTTCATCAGTTACTGGAGAAGAAATAAAAGGAAATATGGTGATATTGTATTGGCTTATGGCTTTTGAGGTGGTTCAATTTCCTTTCCATAAGTTGTAGTCTTGTTCTTGGTAGATATACAACAATAGTTTGAAGAACAGCTAGTTTACAATTGCTTTGTTCATGATGTGTGTTTTGCAGGGCAGCAGCAATTCCCCGTGATCTCGATGGGGATTGTGTTCAGATGAAAGTTTCCTATGGTTTTCTTGCCCCCTTCTTGCTATTTCTTATAGAATGGATGGACTACAGTTGTTTAGATACTCTGGCTAGTTGCTTAGGGCTTCTTCACATTCTTGTTTACAAGGTGAGCTTTTTGTTTTTGCAAATTAAAGGCATTGTCCAGAGTTGAGTTCTTGGTTGTCTTTGTCCATTTGTTTCACACTTTGACAGCTCAAGTTTTAGAATCTAAACTAGTCATCTTTATAGGTTTATGTTGATGGAATGCCAACAGTGTCCCCACAAGAAAGGAAAGCCACAATTAGAGAATTCTATGGTTTGTATTCTTTCCTTGTTTGTTCTTCTTTTGATTTAGAGTAAAAACATGGGAGGGAGACAGAAACAAAAGAAAGCTTTCAAATAAGAAGTAAACTTAAGACATGAATGTGAGCAATTTAAGTTGGAGGTGAATACAACTTAGATTAGAAACAAGGAAGAGGCAAGAAATTGAATCTTGTTGTTGGAACTTGGTTGATCAATTTCATGAGGCTACTCCCTCGCAACCAATTTATTTGAAACTTCTTTTTTTAGTTTGTCCTGAAAAGAATGGTACTTGCTACTATGTTGTACCCATTTAACTTTAGACCTCTCACTCTAACCTTGACCGCACAAATATTTATGACTTATTTTAGACCACAAGTTTCAATGACTTTTTCATTCTTAACTTGTGGTTAGCTAGCAAGAGTAATCAGGTTCCCTGCTCATAACTGCCTATCTGAGGCCCAACTAACGATAATAATAAAATGATGCGGAAGGGTGTGCCAGGATTTCATTAATGCTCAACAGTAGTAAAATCTTGCAGCCATTATATATCCTTCACTAAAGCAGCTGGAGGGAAATCTAGTAGAACTAATGAAGGAGAACCATAAAGTAACTCAAAGCTCTAGCACTTCAAATGGAGGAGTTGAAGAGAAAAGACGGCCATGTAAAAGTACACCGGGGGAAGATGAAGAAGAATGCGGTATATGCATGGAGACTGGCTCCAAGGTGGTTTTGCCTAGTTGTAGCCATTCCATGTGTGTTGGCTGTTTCCACGACTGGTACGAAAGAGACTCCGACCCCTTTGCATAACTAGTTTCATAAATTTTAACAACCTTGTCCTGTTTTGGCATCCTTGAGTACTTCAAATGCTAGAATTAATTATTTGTAAATACCTAACAATATTTGCAAATACTAAATATCAGTATTGGAAATACTGATTTCAAGCGAAGCAAAACATGATTTCCTCTCATAAATGTTTCCAACCAAACATCTACTGCGTAATTTGAAACAAAGACATTAAAATCCATTACCATTATCTGTCAGGTACATCCGGTCTCAATCATGCCCTTTTTGCCGAGGCAGTCTAACGAGAGTAAATTCCAGAGACTTGTGGATTCTAACTAGTGACTGTGATGTGGTTGATAACACCATACTTGCGCAGGAGAACTTAAGGAGTTTCTACCTTTATATTGATAAGTTGCCACTTGCTGTCCCTGAGACCAATGTAATGTTTTATGATTATATGATATAGACATGGAAGTGGAAGCACAGCATCATGCATACTGATATTGTACATTGTTAACGAAACTACTAGCTATCCATACAGCAAACTCAAAGCAACAGAGCCGAGGTGGTTTGTAGAATGACTAATCTTCGCACATGTTTGCTTGCTGCAATTATGCGACGAGTTTGAGATAAATTATGTATAGAGTCAGAAAGCATAGAGATATGCCAGACATTCAACTCAGTTTTTTTGGACCCTGGGTGTTCAAATGGGAAGGCAAAAGACTAAGATTTGTTTGAAAAGCCCCCATGTGACTAAAAATTGGTGTAATTACATTTGACATGTTTTATTGACCAAGTAATTATTTAGTATGAGTGGAATCGGATGTAATTGTATTAGTGTAATTGTACTCTTCAATTCGGGCTACAAATTTGGTGTAATTACATGATGTGACATCAGCTTTTTTATTTTTTATTTTTAAATATATTTTTATGTGGAATATGAAAATGCAATCCTTTTTTTTTATTTGAATATTTGGGCTAGGAATTGGGTGTAATTACATGATGTGACATTAAGTTTTTTATCTTTCCTTTTTAAATATATTTTTTATGTGGAATAGGAAAATGCAATTCTTCTTTTTTTCGAACATTTTCATTTCTCGCAACATTCTAAGATTCTCGAGTAAAATCTTTTCTTTTTTCTAATTCTTTTTCATATTTCGATGTTTTGAAAAATTATTTTATGTATTTAATTTTTATGTTTTCTTTTATTAACTTTTGAGAATTAATTTTTTAAAATTTCTGGTAATAATAATAAATTAGATCTTGCGTAGCCTACAAATAAAATAAAAAATAAATAATAATATTATTTATATAAAATCTAATTTGTTAAATTAACTGTGTAATTACATTTGTCCAACCAAACAAGACAATGGAAATTACACTTTAATTATACTTTGACAAACAAACAGGACAGTAAAATTATCGAGATGTATAATTACTATCATAATAATTATATTAATTTCTAATTAACAAGTGACTTTCTAAATAGACCCACATGTCTTTGGCAAAATGCAGCTAGCTTATTATGCTTATACAATATTTTACCATTTAAATAAAGGATGTATGATGGACCAAAGCCATATGTTTTTGCCATTTATTATATTCAAGATATTCATTGATGAGAAGAACCAATAGTAGCCCCTTGACATGCTCTTTGTACAAGCAATCATGGTATTTCAGATATGAGCAAATACTAAATTAATCAAAGATATTATGAATAAATATATATTGATAAAAAGAAATTAGTGGATCAATTGTATTGTATAAGTTAACTTCTAAACCACGTGAAAAATTGAAAGATGAAAAAGAAAGTGTGATGGGAAGGAAAAATATTTATTTTAACCTACTAAATTTAACTTATATTATCATACCTCATCAAGTATTGCTTCCTACATTTACCGTGGCCCTGTGCTTATCGAGCATTCTTAAAATTTCTTATGCTTTTTATATTTTTATTTTGCAATGTTTTATTTTCTTTTGCACTTTTTTAAAAAATTAAATTTGTATCGATTGAATCACATATTACTGTAAAAATTATCAAAATTCTTTAAAGTGTGTAAGAATAGAGTTACTAATATTACAATGCATATTCAGAAAATAAATAAATAAATGACATCGTCAGTATTTTTAGTTCATTTAGTTTAATTTATTAGGTTAATCATCATTTTTAAAAGGACAGATAATGAATAAATCAAATAAATTTAGTTTCTTTCTCTCTGACATAGAATTAAAAAAAAATCATGAATTCTATTAAATTAATATTATTAAAAAGATATTAACGATTTTTAAGTTTCTTGATTCAATTACATCTAATTTACCTTATTTTTATATTTCTATCACAATTTCAAATTAAATATAATCATCATTTTTAAAAGAGTTTATTCCAAGTTAATACATGAGAAAGTGTCATGTCGAAATAAAATGAATAATAGATATAAAAAGAATTAGAAGAAAACTTGTGCCTAATAAATTTAAACAAAGACAAACTAGAAAGAAATAGCGTAAAAGAAAAAGATAATGAAAGAGGAAGATCCAAACCCAAAAGTTGAGTCCAACTAAGTCCTAACTAAAGTTTTAAAAAGGAGAAAATTTTATTAATGTAAAAAAAAAATTACGTGGATAAACAAGTATATACTAATTAATTAGCTAATATAATTATAGTTTGAATTAATTAGGATTAGCGGCAAACATCTATCTGTAAATACAGTTTGAGTTTTGTAGAAATCGTGTGATTTATACAAACTTTGTGCAAGGTTATACAAAGTTGTGCGTGAATCAAACTATATAAAAAAAATATACAAACACTGTGAATTGTATAGGGAATCATACAAATATTGCGCACAAATTGTATAGTAAAATATACAAATATTATACAAAAATTTGAATTATACAGTAAATTATACAAATATTGCTATAACTATAGTTATAAAATATAATTAACTAAACTATAATTATTGCCATAATTAAGCATTATACGTTTGCATTTACGAAATTAGCCCATCATTTTCTTTTTACAAGAAAAGTAGCCAGAATTGGCCCAGCTACTCAACTTAAAATCAGCCCAAGATATAA
>JAABOM020000092.1:8557245-8572137 GCA_011800125.2 Solanum clarkiae
ATAATGATGCTTAAATATAAAATTTAACACTAGATAGCAATTTTTAATATATCAATTAACAATATTTATTATCTTTGAATAAATAAATATTATTAATGATACATCAAAATTATCTCCTTAATGTAAATAATTATATAAACAAACAATCAACCTTTGGGTGATTCATAAATGTCTTATAATAAAAAACATTAAGTTATCTATAAAAGTGTTATGTCAATTATAAGCATCAAAATAATGAATAATTGAATTTAAGTTTAATTATTATTTTGTAATTAATTCGTTCAGGTTAGACTACTTAGGTGATTAATTAATCTCACATCTAATTTCAAGTTATTTTCATACATAGAAGCATTAAAACTTTTCTTCAATACATAACTTATAATCCCTTAGTTTTCGACCTATTTTTGCAAATCATGTTGCAATAACCCAGTAGGCAACATACATTGAGTTTAGGATTATAAACTTGAGATATAACTGAAACTGTTAATAAATTAGTATGCTAACATATTCAAAGTCATATGTGTAACTAACAATAATTCTGACTCCTAAGAATTCATAAATAGAATTAATAAATTAGTATACGAAAATTCATATTGTAAAACATAAACTAAAAGTGCCTTGGATACATGTACCTTCTATATTAATTCCCATTTTTCATCAAAATAAGTAGTGAATTTATAGTCAAACTAAAACTCCATCAAAGTCGGATAATACTAACTAAAATAGAACTCTAACAAAATAGTGAGAAGAGGAATTATAATCAACATAAAACTCTTCATATTTATCCAATTAGAATTTAGTGAGTTATTAAATATTAAACTAAAATAATATAAATATGAGCTATAAAATTAACACAAGTAGACCATAAAAGTAACATTAGGATCATATTTTAAAATACAATCAGACACGTGGAAAGCATCACAAAGGATTTTTAATAAATTTTATACGAATTTCAAGTATTTCCATAATTTTTATGTTGGTCCATTTCTAAATTTAATTTTTTTGGTTACTGAAAAGCAAAAGTATTTATGCTGATTACATATATTTTACGATTGAAGTTAATATTTCGTCTCCTGATAGATACAACTCGTTTAAAAACTCATAGTCCAAAGCATCAAGTAGAGATTCTTCTACATGAGTAAGAGAGCCTTGTGGCCAATTAGAAAAGCCTTTTGGGCAACCAAAAAGGGAGTGAGAATATTAGCTCGTGTACTATCCATCCTTTGCTGAGAAAAAAAAAGAAGAATTTAGAAGATAAAAGATCCCAATTTATTATTAGAGAATAAAAATGGTGTTATAATGGCTCCTCCCTATGTGGTGAGTCAGTAGCTATGTACAGTGACTCTTCAGCAATTCTTCAAAATCTCTGATCCTTAAGGCACGATTTTGTATACGACTTGTCACTTGACTTACGATCCATAGGAACGTTTGTCTTTTCTGATCTTTAGTATATGAACAAGTATACGGGCCATGAAATGGTCTACGATCCGTCTAGTAACACGTATCTTCAACTTCTAAAAATCAGCTTTTCACTTGATCTAACTCACAAAATCCATTTACTCGTGGAATTGAACCACGATCCATAGAAAGCTCGTGAAACCTCAAAGGTCTACAATCTACATAACTTAGCCCAAAAACATTTTGATTCCTGATATCCTGCAAAATTAACATAAAAACATATCAAACCTACTAACATCGCTTTGAGAATACACAAAAGTCTAAGTTTAAAGCATCAGAAGTGCCGTATTTTGGCAGCACGTCAAATTTCAAATTATTTTCATATAATAGAAAGATTAAAACTTTTCCCCAATACATAACTTATAATCCCTTAGTTTTCGACCTATTCTTGCAAACCATGTTGAAATAACCTAGTAGGAAATATACATTACTTTTAGCATTATAAAATTGAGATATAATTGAAACTGTAAATAAATTAGTATACTAACATATCAATGTCATATGTGTAACTAACAATGATTATGACTCCTAAGACTTCATAAATAGGATGCATAAAATTAAAAGAAACCACTAATCTTAATGAAAAATCATAAGTTCCTGAATCTATGCTTTGATATCATATATAAGTATTTATCAAAATTTCTATTATAAAACATAAACAATCTAAAATGTAATCTTATCATAAAATAAAGATCGTATGATTTTCACATTAAATCAACAACCATAGTAATTCAATCAAAAATTACTTATTTGAGTCAATTATAACTTTCTTTCTTTTTTTCTTTCTTCTTAGACAGAAATAAGCGAAATCACTTGTTCTTTCATTCAACAAACCTTTTTTTTTTCTCCTTGCATTACCTTCTACATTGTATGGAATTTCCATAGATGGAGTGGCTTATTATTTTTTATAGGCAGATAGAGGATCAAGTTGTTAATACCCATTTTGCATCAAAATTAGTGGATTTATAACCAAACTAAAGTCTGATAATACTAATCAAAACAGAACTCTGACAAAGTAGTGAGAAGGGAAATTATAATCAAAATAAAGCTCCTCATGTTTATTCAATTAGAATTTAATTAGTAATTAAATATTAAATGAAAATAATATGAAGTCATAAAATTAACACAAGTGGACCATAAAACAAACATTAGGATCACATTTTAAAATACAATCAGACACTTGGAAAGCATCACAAAGGGTTTTTAATGAATGTTAAACGAATTTCAAGTATTTCCATAATTTTTATGTTGGTCCATTTCTAAATTTAATCTTTTTGGTTACAGAAAAACAAAACTATTTTATAGTGATGACATATGTTTTATGATTGAAGTTAATATTTCGTCTCATGATAGGTACAACTCTTTTAAAAACTCATAGTACAAAAGCATTAATAGAAAAAGCCAAAAGAAAGTGAGGATATTAGCTTCTGTACTATCCATCCTTTGTTGAGAAAAAAATCCCAATTTATTTATTAGAGAATAAAAATGATGTTATAATGGCTCCTCCCTATGTGGTGAGTCAGTAGCTACATACAGTGACAAATAAGAGGGGAATAAATATATGATATTAGTTGTCAAAAAGCATATCTAAAAGGGGTTAAAAGGAATAAAAATAGGTTTAGTGAAAATTCGAGAAAGCATCATAATATTTTATTTTATACTTACAGAGAGCATAATTAGATAGGTTTTTGAAAAAACTTTTTAAAATATTTTAACTTATGATTAAGTTAATGGAGTTCAACACTTAATTCCCCATTTTGTTGATGACCAATCATGCCCACTTTCCTCTTTGGCTAATAAATAATTTTCTTTTCACATAAAAGTTCTTTTTGTTAGTGGGCATTTTCCTTTTTCGGTGCCATCCATTTTCTGTCAAACACCTCCCCCCACGTGCAGCCTTTCCCACTCTGAAAAGTTCTTTATACTTATACTCCCTACATGTGAACCTTAGATACGTGTATAATTAATTTTGTCAATAAAATTACCATCTACATATTTGCTGAAAAGGTGCCTTGGATACATGTACTGCCTTCATCTCACATTGTTTATTTTATACAATAATTAAAATATTATTAATGTATTAATGAATTTTATTATTTTATCTTTTATTTATATTAATATAAATTACATTAAGTTATAAAAATATATACAAAATATAAAGATAATTTATTCTTTAAATGTGAAAGTAATTAATCAGCCTCTTGAAATCTTCAAATATTATATTAATAGTGGATAAAATAGAAAAAAATTAATTAATTCTATCCTATTTTAATAAATGATGAGATAAATATTTATAGAAAAATATTCATATAGTATGAGCCCGAAGGACTACCATTTTAATAAAAGTAAAACCATTAATTAACCTATTCACGCATAAAGACAAAGATACAGACTATATATGTATCACACACATATAAACATAGAGCTTTTGCATCTTTTTTTCTCTCTTTCTGGTAGACTAGATCAATTTAAAATGTTAAAGTACTTCGGAATTCAACTTTAGGTCCCTAGTAGTTGACTTGAAAATATATCGTAGGCTTGATATTTTATATTTTGATAGTTTTCCTAATGGTTAAAAATACGATAATGGTTCCGTCAAATCAAATATGATTTGGTATGAGTCAAGTAAAAAAAAAAAAATATTTAACTCATTTCATATTTAATATAAATAAAAACGGATAAATCCAAAAGATAATATGGAGCCTTACATATTTAAAATGAAATAAATCAAGCGAATATCATAAGATTTACTCGTTTTTTCCCCTTAAATGCTTCCATTATGCTTAAAATACGAGTGAAATATTTTTTCAATCATTCTTAGATAGAACAATAATATAAGAGTATTCCATGTACGGTTCAAAAGATGCAATAGTTCAAGCTAATGAAAATTATATATATTTTTCGTCACATTAAAGTAATTAAACATGATCTATTATGATATTAAAGTCATTAATTAAGCTTTGCAACCTACTCTAACAAGAAAGTCATAAAACTCTATTTGATCATGTTAAAGTAACTGATAGTTTTACCTATCATAACCCTAACACTTATCCATCAAGTGATTTTACTGTTATAATTAATAAAATTTAATTTTGTGACCTTGTATTATATCAAAAAAAGTTTACTTACTTTAATGCTCAGCTCGTACTCACACTCCCCTAATCAATATAGAGCCATGTGATAAAAAGAAGTTATGAGAACTTATTATAATGTATAAATTAAAGTTCATGTTAGATAAGAAATAGTTAAGTTAATTGACAATTATAGTAAAACCAATTCACCGATCATACACGAAATTAACTCAAAGATATAATACCCACCATAATTATTCCTGCTTCTAGCGATCATTAAATAAGACAAAAAAAAAGTTATAAAAAGAACAAAGACAAAAGAGTCTTGGTTTTTGTAGTAATTTACTTTCCTTTTTTTTTTTTTTTTTTTTTTACTTTACTGAACATTTTTTCTCGCTAATTGCATTTTTCACGAAAAATAATGATGCGAGAACTTCTGGAAATTAACCTATGCGTTGATTTCAAAATAACTTAATTATTGGATCTTATAAAATGGGTAAAATAAATATAGCTAGTGAATATTTTTTATGGAATGCTTATTGTTTAAATTTTTGTTGGACACAAATCACTTCATAAATTGATGTGACTGTCAATTTTGTTATGGATTTATTAGTTTTTAATTGGAGAGGGCGAATTTTTATGTTAAATTGGTCATTTTTTTTACGTTATTTTGAAGACGATAACTGTTTATCAAGTTTGCTTTTGTCTGATATTATTGATAATTAGCTAAAATATGCAAAGGTAAAGAAAAGCACCTAAAAAGAGGTAGGGCATTTACTGGCTCTAGCATGACTGGGGCAACGGGCGGTGCACCATGCTACTGGTATCCGGGTGAAAGACCAAGTTCAAATCCAATAAGAAATGACGGTTATTTCTTACTACTACTAAATAAATATAATCCGTTTCTTTGCCAAACATTAGATGGAAGGGAGATTCCATCATTATATTTCTCTTTTACTTAAAATATACACTGTTAGCGATATTTTGTGTAAACAAAACATTATTTCGTAGTTTTAATTAGAACGTGAGCGGTTAATCACTCTTATTCCAGAATTTTGATCATGACCAAGTTAATTTTCATTATATTATTGTGATTATAATTTTAATGCTTAGCTATTATTGAAATAAATTGATAATCTTTTTGTGAACTCAGTAGATGAATCATTGAGATAGAATAGAACTTTTGGGGAGTAGGATTTCTGTTTAAGTAAAATAAATAATTAATTTGCATTTAGAATATAAACATACCTAAAGGGCCCTACTTGATTCCATGTTGGATTATCACATTACTACTCATTAGTGTAATTTTGAGGTTAATGTGGATAGATGAGTAGAGGCTCCGAAGATCATGATCATATTTTAATCTAGTAAATTAATAACTAGATAAAAAAACTAAGCCAATGAAATCAAATACTTCTCATGAATGCTTAGCAAAGTCGTAAACTTGAAAATTCTCTCAATTAGTGATTCAATTCAAACCAGCTTTAAATTTTTTAGTCTTTAATTAATTAGGTACAAACATCAACCACAATCTCTTTAGGTTACTTAAACACTTGTTAAATTTGCAGTATTAAAATTAATTAGATTACTGCTATAAATCACAAATTTTCATGAGTTTGACAACTTATTCTATCTACTAAAATGATTTTGCCGCATCCATACTAATATAAATTCAAGTCATTTTATGAATTAAATGTGATCAATTAACCAATTAATAAGGCTCTTTTGAGTCTCTACATTATTTGCACAATCACGTACACTTGCGTGTTATATTTATTGCGGGTGTATTTTTTGCACTGATATCGTCCAAACTGCACCATCAAATTGGATTAAAGCAAATGATGTTGAGGTTGAATTCCACAAAAAGCATGTTCAAAAAAACTTTATATTTCCCTAATAAAATTCAAATTAGTGACTACAACTATAATCAGTGCTTTAAAATATAGAATTATTAAATAACTAGGTAGTTAATTTGCGCTTTGCGCGGTCATAAGTAATATAATTAAGTTTATATATCTTAATATTAAAATTAATAAAATATTCTAAAGTTATTAAGTTCTTTCTATATAGAAAAATTAGCATTATAAATATATCTCAAGAACATTTATTAATTTAATATTGCTAAAGTCCTAGTTATCTTTAATTATATTTTTGGATTATAACATTATTTCTCGATATAATTGATTTTTCAGTAGTGCTTGAACTTCCAAACTTCAATATCAAATCACTATAATTTTCCCAACTTAAAAGTCAATTTAGTATACTTTCTATATTTTGTATTATTTATTTAATTATATTATATTATATTAAAAGAAGATAATTTTTAACATCAAAAGATTGAGACTTTTTCAAAAAATTGTGACTTTTTCAATGAGTTGTGACTTTTTCGATGAGTTGTGCCTTTTTTCGAAGGGTTATGACTTTCTGAAGGGTTATGACTTCTTTGAAGAGTTGTGACTTTTTCGAAGAGTTGTGACTTTTTCGAAAAACTGTGACTTCTCTGAAGGATTGTAACTTTTTTTGAAGGGTTTCGACTTTTCTGAAGAGTTGTGAGTTTTTCGAATGATTGTAACTTTTTCGAGAAGTTGTGACTTTCCCTAATAGTTGTGACTTTTCTAAAGAGGTTACCATAATACCCCAAACATAAAAGTCAATTTAGTATATATTATATTATTGAAAGCAGATTTTCAAAATATCGTAACTTTTCCAAGGGGTTGTGACTTTTTTAAATGACTTTTCGGATGTGTTTCCTGAAGATTTGTCGGGTATTCCTCTCAAAAGGGATCGAAGTAGACTTTGGCATAGATCTTCTCTCAGATACTCAACCTATCTCTATACCTCCTTACCGTATGACACCAGCTGAGTTGAAGGAATTGAAAGACTAATTGAAGGACTTGTTGGAGAAAGCCTTCATTAGGCCAAGTATATCTCTATGGGGTACTCCAGTGTTATTTTTAAGAAAGAAAGTCGGATCTCTTCGGATGTGTATTGATTATAGGAAATTGAATAAGGTAACCATAAAAATAAGTATTCGTTCCCAAGGATTGACGACTTGCTTGATCAACTTCAAGTGGCCACCGATTTCTCAAAGATTGACCTCCATTCCGGTTATCATCAATTAAAGGTGAGGGAGTGTGATATTTCTAAGATGATTTTTCGAACCAGGTATAGGCATTTTGAGTTTGTGGTGATGTCATTTGTTTTGACTAACGCTCCGACTATGTTTATGGATCTTATGAATTGGGTGTTCAAACCATTCCTTGATAGTTTTGTGGTTGTTTCTATCGATGATATCCTTATTTATTCCCAAAGTGAGCGAGAGCATATGGATCAATTGAGGATGATTCTTCAGACTTTGAGGGAGAAGAAGTTTTATGCTAAGTTAAGTAAATATGAGGTTTGGTTGGGTGAGGTAGCTTTTCTTGGTCATGTGTTGTCTGGTGATGGTATTAAGGTTGATCTAAAGAACACTGAGGTCGTGAAGAATTGGCCTAGACCGTTGAATCCTTCAGATATTTAAAGTTTTCTTGGGTTGGTCGGTTATTAAGAAGGTTTGTTGAAGGTCTCTCATCTGTTGCATCTCCATTGACCAAGTTGACTCAAAAGAAGGTCAAGTTTGCGTGGTTGGATGAATGTGAGAAGAGTTTTCAGACTTTGAAGGATTGACTTACATCGACTCTTATTTTGACTCTACTGGATGGCTTGGATGAGTTTGTGGTGTATTGATTCTTCTCATATAAGGTTGTGTTGTGTACTTATGCAACATGGTAAGGTGATGACTTATGCATCAAGGCAATTGAAGGTGCATGAGCTTAATTACGCGACTCATGATCTTGAGTTAGCGGTGGTGGTGTTTGCCTTAAAGATTTGGAGACACTATTTGTATGGGGTGCACATTGATGTTTTCACTGACCACAAGAGTTTGTAATATGTATTCACTCTGTCACGACCCAAGCCAAGGACCTAGATATGACCGGCGAATGTGGAACCCGAAAGAACATCAAACAAGCCTTATAGCATATCATTACACATTTTTGGTAGCGGAAATAATTAAAATGACAATGAGAGATAAGCATAAACAAGAGAATTCGGGCTAAGGGCAAACTTCCTTATGACATCACCAAGAAACAAGAGAGTCAAGGCTCATAGCATAGATATATAACATGTCCAACAACACCTCCATTACATAGATAAGAGTGGGGGCCACGAGAAATAACCGGACTCATCCTCATAGTCAATACATAAATAAAGGTAATATAGTCTTAGTACATAGAAAGAGATCATAATAAATGTCTCTGGAATGGAGGACTCACAACAAGTATGAGAGACAATCGTACTAGCTACATGGAGGAGGAAGATGATCAAGCTATGCACCGGTTCCTACATGGTGACATCACGTAGGCATATAGTATGCATTAATACATTAGAATGTACTAAATATGTAGGATGCAATGCAACAAGTGATGGTAATATAATCAAAATGCATAAGCATAGACAATAAGTACATATAGCAATATGACATGCATGGAAGATGCTCGTAGTAAATCATGCTTATATGGATCAGAAAGTAAGTGTAAGGACTAACTATTCTTAGTGTAATCCGAGGCCCACCACCTCATCGGAGAGGCGCATGAGTTATGAACCCCTTCATGAGGTTGATAGAGTACAAACCCCCCAACAAGGTTGATGAGTACAAACCCCCAACAAGGTTGATGGATACCAACCCTCAACAAGGTTACCTGGGCCTACTACCCCCCGAGCTAGGTGATTAAGGTACCAATCCCTCAACAAGGTTACCCTGGCCTACAAACCCTCGAGCTAGGCTTGGTCATCCCCAACACTATAGAGATAATACACACACACACACTCCTTTCATCATCATATACATACATTCCCTTTCATTATCATTCCATCATCATTTCATTATCATATAGTCATTCAACTTGTAAGGCATGCGTAGGACCTTCAATTCCTCAAGACACCATAACGGGACAATTTATCAAACACTTAGAGGGTATGTAGTGCTAATGTAAAACCATGTAATTCAAGAGTTTTATTATGCTAGAATATTCAATGTAAAACCATCAAATAGATACTTGGTAACACCCTCAAGCAATATACATCAAAACCCTTCATCAAATCTCACATTAGATCTTACATTCATAGAATAAAACGTAGTAAAATGTCACAATTTCATAGATTCCAAATATAGTGTGTGTTTGTGAATTTCATAACAAGTAAAACCCATTAGTAAATCCACTTTAAACCATGCAATTTTTAAGAAAAGGAAGCTTGGGCATCATGGGTGAAAGGAACCCATGAAAGAAGCCTACATACCTTAGCTTTGGAGATGAACTTGATAAAGATTGCAGATGGAGACTTAAAGCTTGTGAGGAAATCCTTAGATCCGGATGAATTTTCGAGACTTGAGTTTAGGAGTAGAATATTTGACTAAGTGCTTGAATGAGTACTGGAAAATGTTTAGAATGATATGAGGGTGAAAAATAGCTAAGTATAAGTATTTTCATGTATGGGAATACTTAGGACCAAGACTTAAAAGTCTTGGAACGAAGTCAAAACTGAAAAAAAAATACACAGAGGCGTGCCCTTAGCGCATCACACTAGGGGCGCGGAAACCTTACTGGAATTTGCATTTTTGGAAAATTGAAATTGCTATCGATTTCTCTTAAATTGGGTTTGACCCATTTTCACTCAATTTGACCTCTTGAACAAGAATATGAAGTAAGATTTTTGATATCGCGCATGAATTTTGAGATACATGAAAATTATGATTCCAGGCACTTTCGAGGCACATTTTCGGACACTGGGAGAAACACTAGGAAGGTCATTACAAACTTCGCTATTAGTTAGTTCAAGTATTAATTTCTAAATACTCTTGTATTTTACTTTTATCTTTGTTTTTGTTGTTTATTTGATTTGTAGGGTGTACTAGGTTATATGCCCAACAAAGGAGCCAAGGCAATCCCTTCAATTCAATCAATTTAGAGATCTATCAACTCTTTAGAAGAATGGCTCAAGTGAATGAGGATATCACAGTTGAGGAAGGAATGAATGTAAATGACGACATGGAAAGAGAAGAAAATCCCACCTCGAGGGATGATAGGCCACAACTTAGGAATTTCAACAAGAACGCTTATGGTTGGAGCCAGTATCGCTTGAACCCTATTACTATGGATGTTGTTGGTGCTATAGTGTTTCCTCCATTACCGGCAGACGCTAAGTTCTCGGTGTCAAGTGGATTACTTCAAATGCTCCAAAATCGTGGATTGTTCACAGGGCTACCTTCAGAGGATCTCCATCGCCATCTTCACATTGTTGTCTTCATTTGCAAGAGTGTCATGGGTACACAAAACCTTTCTCTTGATGCCGTTTGTTCGCGGGTATTTCCATTGTCACTAACTGATAATGTAGCTATGTGGTTATCTAAACTTCCTTCGAGTATCGTAACAAGTTGGGCAGAGCTTCACAGAGTGTTTTTATAGAGATATTTTCCAAGATCAAAGAAGCTAAAGATCAAAGATCAAATAAACAATTTTGAGCAATTGTCGGGTGACTCTGTTAGTACTACATGGGAAAGATTAACCAAATGCTTGAGGATAGTTCCCGATTATAAGATTGTTGATGATTCCTTGGTTGAGGTCTTCTGTCGGGCACTTGACGAAAATAGTCAAGCTTGCACCGACACAATCATGGGAGGCATGTTTCTTGACCAACCTTTCGCATTGATAGCCGCAACAATGGAGCAAATAGTTAAAACCAATAGAGCATGGGGTCAAAGAGATCGAGGTGCAATGAAGACTTCTTGTGCGGTCAATAATAACAATGAACAAGCAAAGGTCAATGAAGAGATCATGGAACAACTTGCTCAACACGAGTATGGACTTGGTCTTGAAGCAAAACCAAGCAAGTGTCCAAGCAATCACACACCAACCTCCTAAGGCTCCTATATTTGAAGATCTAGTCTTTGATGAAGATGCTTATTTCATGAGTAAACAAGAGATGAGTTTCTGGAGTAATCCCCTAGGGTCCAACTCGAACTATTTGGAATCAAGGTTCCAGGAATGAAGGTCGGAACTACAACCATGATGTCGCTTATAGAAATAATTGAGGTGGCTACTATGAAAGAGAGAGTGTCGGATGCCAAATGGGGTAGAAGAGATGGGTATAGAAATGGTCCTCATGTTCCGCCTCATAACCGTGATGCCGTGCCAAGCACCTTGAGGCTTGAAGAGATGTTTGAAAAATTCTTGTAAAGAGTCGATCACAAAGATGAGACCTTGAAGGGAATGAAATAGGATATTACAAAGATCAACCAAAAAATAGAGTCTCACTCCGTGGCTATTAAACAATTCAAACAACAATTTGGGCAAGTTCCTTCATAATTGAACCAATGCCAAAAGGGCACCTTACCAAGTAATGCGATTTAAAAATCCAAATAATGATGGGCATTGCATGGCGGTCATGACTAGTGTGAAAAAAGCACCATAGATCCCCCTATGCCAGTGAATAGGGATGAAGCTCTTGAGAAGGGTATTAGTGGTGAAGTTGCAGTTGAGGAAGAAGTTTCGCAGAATGTTGGGATGCAAAAAGAAGAAGTGAGGGAGAACGAAAAAGTTAAGTTGATTCCAAAACCTCCTCCTCCTTTTCCTTAAAAGCTTAAGAAAAAGAAAGAAGAGGGCAAATTCAAGCACTTCCTCTTGATGTTAAAGCAACTGTCCATCAACATTCCCCTTCTAGAAGCTTTAAAGAAAATGCCTGGGTACGCCAAATATATGAAAAATTTGATGACAAAGAAGCACACATTGATCCAAGAGTTCTGACAAGAGCTCCAATAATGCAGTGCGATCATGACTAAATGCCTTGTTCAAAAACAAGAGGACCCTGGTGCATAAACCATCCCTTGCACCATTGGTGATGTTGAATTCGTATGAGCATTGTGTGACTTAGGAGGAAGTATTGACCTAATGCCTCTTGCAGTGTTCAAAAAGCTTGGTCTTAGCATCCCTACTCTAACAAGAATGCAGTTGCTCATGGCGGATCGAACCATCAAAAAGCCGGAGGAAATACTTCTTGATGTTCTTGTTAAGGTTGATAAATTCATCTTTCCCGCGGACTTTGTTATCCTTGATTGTGAGGTGATTTTGAGGTACCCATCATATTGGGAAGACCATTTCTAGCCATCGAGAGAGCCTTGGTGGACAAGGATTTAGGTCAATTTCAATTCAAGGTCAATGATGCAGAGGTCATGTTTGACATCCGCCAGTTAATTAAACACCTCGATGAGTTGAAGAGTGAGGTTTGTGCCCTTGAAGATTTTTGATGATGGACGATGGCAAAGTCGAGTCGCAATAATAAACCAGATGCTTCTTGGGAGGCAACCCAAGGTACACTCCTTGTTTCTCTTCTTGATGATTTTACTTTGAGGATAGAGTATCTTGTTTTTGTGAGGTGTGGGAAGTTATGGATTGGGGTGAAGTCTGAGTAACCTCAAGTCCATAACTTCCACTATTTTTGATCCCAAGATTTTCTTATCGTGTTTTTTTTTCTTGTGGATGTTTAACTTTCTATTGAACCAGCATGTCTAGGTAGTATAGATAATTAGTAGATACATAATAGTATTATCTTGTGGCATATACGTAGTCTTTAAATGCTTTTTAAATTTTGATGAACATTTGGTTCTAAAATTTTTTGAGATTTTTGCTTATTAATGCAATCATGCATATTGATTATCTGGTGATGTTTGTTCTGATAATGAATAGGTAGGTTGAGACTTGAAGCATGACTTGTGGGTCTATACTTGATTGTGTGTGCAATGCCATGTGCGTTACTAGCTTATTTTACCGCATTCATGTATCATGTATGGACTCAGAACTTGCCTTATTACTCTAAGATTGATTTGGTGATATGGTTGTTTTGGAAGGGATCTTAGGCCTTTTCTCTTCTAGTGAGACCCTTTTTTCCTAAATGACCTACCAAATGTGTTAGTGAACCCCTTGTTCCAAATGTTTGAGCCTCTCATGCACTCATTCTTTCTTGACACCTAGCTAGCTTAGCCTTGTTTTATGAAATACCTTGATATTGGCCCTGGTCTATCCTTGAACATGTGAACCTTGATTGAGGTTGAAAGCCTAAGTTTAGTATGGCTACAAGTGATGGCCCTGGTTTGGGGAATAGATATTGTGTACTTCACCTCAGGCTAAAAACTAAGTTGAGGGTGGTCTTTTCTGTGGTAGAGTAATGAAAATGAGGTGATTAGTTAGAAAATCAAGAAAGAAATGAAAATTCATGAGCTGGGTAAGGGAAAAGAAAAGAAAAGTGTCTTGGATTGAAGAGAATTGCAAAAAATTGAAGTAAAAAATAAGGCACAGCTGAAAAAGAGAATGAAAGCGCGCAGGGAAAGCTTGAAGTAGGAGAATAAGGGTGAATTTAATGAAAATGGTTGGGAAATGAAAGTAAAAGTGTGAGTAAATATGGTTCAAGGAGAGCTTTTAGTCACTACTTGCCTAAAATGCTATACCAAAACCACATGAGACTATGTTACAAGCCATTAAGTCCTAAAGTGATCCAAAGCCACTTTGTCACCAATCCGGAAGTTGAGTATAGACGCAAACCTATGGTGTTAGTCATTTTGCATGAATTTCATTTATGAGAGTGAGAATGCTTGCTGAGTCCCTGAATTCCAAATGGTTTTTGAGTGAGTAAGAGGGATTTCTTTTCTGTGAGGGAATGTGCACTGCTTGATTAGCATATGACTAACCTCGCGGATGGTTGATGCTCCTTAGCTTATCATAGTTGTGTTGCCAGATACATCCTTGTGTTTTTGTTTTGCTTAGTAGCTTTGCAATCTGGTTTTGAAAATGAAAGTTGGGCACCTAAATTAGAGTAAATGATGTATATGCCATGGGTATAGCTACTATGTATCTCTCATTGTCTGCTTAGATTAAGTTGTCGCTTGATGACAAGCAACATTTCTAAGTTTAGGGTGTTGATGTGTTGTCAAAATACAACACATTTGATGCCTAAAACAAAGGATTTTATGAGTTCTTAATGCAATGTTTTGTGATTTTTATGTGTTTTTGCGCTGTTATTACAGAAAAGGTAGGTTAATATGATTTTAGGAGAAAATTATAAATTTTGCTAAAGTGCAGGACATACAATCTCACCTATGAAGCTACGACTCGTAGGGTGATCTCATAGCTAGAAATAGAGAGAAAAAATAAAAAATTTGCTAATTGGAGGTCAGCCTTACGAGCCCACCCTTTGAGTCGTATAGGTAGACTCGTAGAAAGATGTACAGAGTCAAAATTTTGGACCAAAAACTGAAGGCCTAGACTATAAGAAG